>PVJD01019587.1:0-11317 GCA_004026545.1 Mormoops blainvillei
GAGAGGAAGCTGCCACGGTGACAGTCAGGAGTCCAGAGAGGCCCGTGACACGCAGCACCAGGTGATTAAAAAAGCTTTTGCCCCGTTTCTATAAATCTTCCCCCCGACCTCAGCATAGTCCCAGCTCCACACATCATGTATGAGGCCAAAAGCCGACAGACTGAGTCAGGAAAAAAGGAACAGAAAAAGCAGACCCTGCCCCCTCTTCCCAGGGCATGTGCCACCCGTGGTCAGGACGGGGCTGGAAGAGGGACGCAAACACAGTATCAGACGAGGGATCCAGACAAAATTTTGAGCAGCAAGTAAGTCTGGAATGAAAATTTTTTGTACCTTAGAGTGGTTAGAAAGTTATGGAGCCTCCCCTAAAAGCCATTACGGAGCGGGAAAGGGAGAATCAACAAGAACTGACGAAAGTACTGCCTGGAGAAAAACAACATGGTTTCATGCACGCATCCGACTAAATTCGGGCAGTTTAATTCACAGATAAGATAAGTATATATTTTTATAAATTTAGCGATGTGTTTATTGGCTTAATGTTAATACCTTCCCCTAGCCTATAAGCTCCGGGCAGGCAGAGGTCCGTTCCCCAGTATCAACTCAGCACTGACACACACTAGGCCTCTCGCCAGTATTTGTCAAATAAATGAGCGATTAGTATTTGTTAAATAAATAATTTTTATAGAATATTTATAGACATTAACGCTCTTGAATTCTCATTTTTAAATTCTCAATAGTTCAGCATAACCATCAAAAGCATGCTTTGCTGCATCCATATAGGAAAGGTACCCTAATAATCAGATTTATCAATTTAAAAATTAGACTTTGAAACAAGAAAAGGAATTTGGGGAAAAGCAAGAAAAGAAAAGCCTGAGGATTCTTTTCCTCTGGCAATGCCATGTTAAGTATAAGTCTGATGTTCCTTAGGAGGAGAGGACGGTGGGGAAACAGCGTAGGATTAGTCTGATGGGAAAAAATCCTCCAATAAGTAGCTATTGCTTGTTCCAGAGAAAAGGCAGATGGGCTGGGAGGCAGAGGGAGTTACTTTTTCCAGTATTTGCCTTATAATGTCTCTCAAGGTGATATTTCATCCCACAGTGATCGAAGTCCCTGAAATTTCAAGAACAGGCAGGCCTTTTTTTACAAGCAACAGTAAAAAAATTTTGAGCAGCTAAGCATGTTACTAGGGAATTAATAATAAATCTGTATAGATTGATATTCCCCTGAGATAAAAGGAAAGAGAAAATATTAAAAAACGGATGCTCCTGGCAAATGAAAAACTAATGGAGTGTAAATCTCCCCGGGGAGGCGGGCACAGGGCTTGCTCTGCTTCCCGAGACTGAGGCCTGTCACGGGGGTCAACGAGCGGCGCGCGGCTCTCCCGCCCTGGGACGCCGTCAGAGCCGTAGCACGAACCCAGCCAAATAGCACAGACCAAGGCAGGCGCACAAGAGGCTGAGGTTAGAATGTCGCCTCTACTGTCCGTTAGCTGTATGACCTCAGTAGAGTAACTTAATGTCCTTGAGCCTCAGTCTTTGAAACAGAAAATGGGGGTGATACCTACTTCATAAGGTGAGGAGAATTAAACCGGAGCATGGACCCATTGGCCAGGATCCGGTAAGGGCTAGTAAACTTCTGATTCTTTTCCTAGAATACGGTATATTTTTCTAGTTAAGGTTATCTTTATCCCAAAGAGCTTCTTTGTACCACAGAAACTACCTAGTAACTCACACAGAGTGCTGATCTATTATAAAAACAATTCAAGGTCTTTAACCTCAGGAAACCTTTCTCATCCAATTTTATCGGATCGGGTTCTACAGACATCAGCTCCTTGATAGTGTTGATCACATGTCTTTGAATTCCATCTCCTCCCACTAACCCTCCATCTCATTGTCATTGGTTACCAGTAGTAGATTACAAGAGCTGTGAAGCTAGGGCCTATAATTTTGCCACTATTGTACTCACCATTAACACAGAATCGAGCACTTGGTGGGTACTCGGTAGATATTTGTTACTTGAATGGATGAATATAAGATATTTTCATCAAGACAAGCTAACTGCTGTATCAGATGACCTCAGTATCCCAGGTGTTAAGCCAATAAATGTGTTTTTCATACACCTACAGTGGAATGTGAGTCAGCCTGGGCTGTGCTCTGCACAGTCATTCAGGCGGTGAGATCTGTTCGTCTCATCCTTCCATTTCCTCCAGGGCCTCCCAGCCCTCCGCTGAATCTTCTATATCCCACCGGCAATTAAAGAATTTCCAGGGAGATTTTAGTGGCCAGGCCCAGAAGTGACGTCCATCACTTCCTCTTACATTCCACTGACCACATTCCACATGGTCCCACCTACCTAGAGAGAAAGCTGGAAAATGTCATACAGCTGTGTCCCAAGAAGAGAGATAGAGACACTAGCCAGACTCTCTCACTTAATAGGTCAGGCCATAAGTGTTGAGTGATCAAGTGGCCAGCATTGAGAATTACACAGTTGCCATCCAGCAAGAACAGCCAAGGCTTGGGAACAAGATCCTAAGGGCTAGGGAAGCTTGGGAAGAAGGGGAAACAAACATGATAGAACAAACCAAAATCCCAATTAAGAGACCAAGGCTAAAAACCAAGGCAAAAGTTCAGAACTCCAAAGACAACGGCCAGTGTTGTAGCTCAGTGTCATTGTTACTGCAGGTAATTAGCTAGTTATTAATAAAGGAAAGAAGCAAAAGGAGTCAGATATTGTTGAGCTGATTATGGAGCATAATCAACCAGGGAGCATAAGCTTGTTTCACCAGGAAGCACAGCCTCACACATTCCAGAGGATCGCAGCATTGCCCTGCCAAGAATTAACAGCCCCCTCCCTCCAGTACCAACTTACTCTGGGGGGAGCAGGGGAGATAAGCACATATGCAACAGAAGTAAAAATAGCACAGGGGGAGGTGTATGACCATAGAGGCCTGTCGGTCTAACCTGGGAAAGGGATCAGTTCGCTAGGCGGTGGGCCCATCAGAAGTCTGCGGAAGCTTGGAAAGCTGATTGGTTATTTTTAAAAAGTGCCTGGTCTGTCCCAAGCCTGAGATAATGTAACCCAGCTTAACAAAGAAGTTCTCTCTCTGTCTTTCTCAGGAACACACACTTGCTCCATTCATTCACATGGTTTCTCCTTAGTAACCATGTGGGTCTAACAGCCGTGCTAGCCAGAAGCTGCCCGGACCCCAGAAGCAGGCTGCAGGCGGAAGCCGGGGTACAGCAAAGCAGCCAGGAACAACACTAAGCTACCTGGATGGAAACTGAGACCACTTAGCGGTGTCCTGTGGGATCCAAAGGATTAAATTTTCATATGAAACAGAAACTCTGGACACTGGCTTTTGTTTTGGCCCTGCTGAAGACATGATTGGACTTTTCCCATGGCAGGACAAACAGAGGTGGGGCATAGGAGCGGCCTTCCGCTTCCGCCCACATAAATTTTGCCATACTTCATCCTCCCTTGTGGGACTCCTGAACGCTTTCCTTGAGACACCGCGAGATCCCCACTCTCGCTAGCAACGTCATCAAATATCAACACCAAACTGATGGCAGCAAAGGTAGCTAAGTTACTCCTGCTTTGCGTCCACCATATTCTAAAAACTGAAGGAGGCCGGGTTGCAGGTGAGGTTAGTGTGCCTCAGTCTGCAGAAGTAGGAATTTGTAGGCAAAGGACAGTCAGCAGTGCAAACTACCAAAGCCATAAGGGAGCCAACATGAAAGCTGCTATTGGCTGTCTACAAGCCCTATTCACTAGACATGGTTAGGAAAGTGATGGCTTCTCCAGAACCTAAGCCTCTGCATTCTTTATTCCCTGTTACACACAGGTAGACCGAGGGGCAGATTTTAGAAAGGTCATGTTTTTCTGGAAGAACAGGCCTTATCTTAGTTAGGGCTGCTGTAACAATACACCATAGACTGTCTAACTTAACAAACATTTATTTTTCATAGTTCTGAAGGCTGAACATCTGCCAGCATGGTTGGGTTCTGCAGAAACCTTCTTCCTGGTTACACACGCATCTACTTGCTGTGACCTCACACGGTAAAGAGCAGAGAGAAAAGCATACTGTCTCCTGTCTCTTCTTATAATGGTACTAATCCCATCATGACAGCTCCAACCACATGACCTAATCACCGACCACAGGCCCCACCTCCAAACACCATCACACTGCAGGTTAGGTTGTAATATATGAATTTTATGGGAACATAAATGTTCAGTTATAGCAGGCTTATCCTGGAAGACAGGTACAAGATCCCCTGCGTTTACCTGGAAGCCAGGTGTCTGCATCTCCAGCCCTCGCTGTGATGAGGCATCCTTGCCTGAACAAGAACAAGGTCCAGGGCTCCCTATGCAATTGCCTGTAACACTGCCCTTAACAGGACAATGACAAGACCATGCTCCCTTCCCACTCCCAGGTTTCCCTGTTCAGCACATTTCCCCCTTACCAAGCACAGTAATTAATGTTTCTTTGTGGATTTAATTGTAAATTCATTTTGATTAATTAGCCTCAGAGATGACTTGGCAGTTATTGAGACATTGGAGAAGGTTCTGGATTTATTTAGTGTTCTGAGCCCTGCACTCTCTGGGATTCCTTTCTCTGTCAGCAGCAAAACTTCAAGTTCAAAACTGACTATGTTAGAAAATGCTTTATGTGTCTAATTAACTATTTGTCACTTTGAGGTAAGTATAAAGATAAAATCTCGCCATCCTGTGTAAGGTGATGGATATGTACCTTTTTATAGTGCCATGGACCAGGGAACTCAAGAATCAATTTCTAGTCTTGGGAACAATGACAAAATTGTCTAATATATTAATTTGTGCTGTGACACATTACTCATGATGTAACCTTCCAAATGTTTTCTCAAAATCTTAAAGCCTTCTGCCCCCACTGACATTGTCTTAGGCCTCTACCTGCAAAAACCGACGTGAAAACTGAAGCTGATAATATTGTATTTAGCCTAGCAGAGCAGAGCTGAGAATCCCACTGAAATCTGTGAGGAGAGTCCAACCAAGAGACTGAAAACCAAGAATCAAATTTTATCCCTGCCACTCACTATTTGATTAGGACTCTCAGACATCCAACTGAAATGTGAGTAGGCAAAATAGGGAATGTTTTAGCTCATATAAGTGGAAAGTCAAGGAATTAGTCTTCAGATGCCTTTAAATCAAGGAGATTGAACCATGAGCCAAGGCTTTATGTCTCTCTCCTGTACTTGCCTCTGTTTACTTTCTGTATGTTCTTTATACTGCCAACAGTGTGTTTGAGATGGTTAGGGTACACAGCCACTGGCAGTAATAGGTTACAACTCTCAGTCCAATTCAAAGGGAGTGCCATTTCTCTCTGAGCCTTCCCAAGCAAAATTTTACATTAGTCTCTGATTATCTCATCTGGCTCTCCAGCCCGCGCCTGAACAATCGCTGTAGCAAAAGGATAAAATAATCTGAATCATGCAGGCTGTGTCTTATACCCCTTCTTATGATAAGATAGTAGGAGGGAAGGGGATCAAAACACAGTAATAGAATCATCATAACCACATGCAATGAGGAAACATGTCCCAGTAATGCAAGATCAGGTGCTATTACCAGATGCAAAGGAAGGATAGGATAGACAAAGACACCAGGAATTTGCTACTTATTCCTATTTAAGTCAATTACTTATTTATCTGAAAAATATGCCGCAGAATGTCTCTATTCTCTTTGCATGGAAGTAAAAACACCAAGAATGCCTCAAAAAAGGACTTTGGAGAAAAAATATGTGTTAGATGCTCTAAAAAATAAAGTACATCTATTGTACACTGTTATTGAAAGTATAAATTTGCATTGATGCTTTGGCAAACAATCTGGCATCTAAAACTGAATATTCATAAGCCCTACATAACCCAGGCATTTTACTCCTAAGCGGCAGAAGCAAAGGTGATCACAAACATCCGTTGCTCCTCCATGGTTCTCCCCCTCCGTCTCTTGCAGTAGGCTTGGCCATATGGCTCCTTCCAGGAAAGGAAATGTGGATAGCATAATCTGTCACTTCTGGGCTAAGACAGAAGCCCTAAGCAGTTCTACAGGGTCCCTCTTCCCCTCCAAGGGGGCGAAGGTCTTACATTCCTAAAGGCAGTTAATGATGGTACAGCCTCTGTCAGCCTGAGTCCCTGGGGCTCCCCGACCAAGAAATCAACCTTTGTCATGTTATGCCATCTACACCTAGGGGTTAATTTTTCACAGCATAATGTGCTTCTCCTGTTGGAGGCAATCCTCAAGAGAAATTTTTGCTTGTGTACATGATGATCAGAGCAGCACTGTTCTTAATACTAAAAATGTTTATGTAACCCAAATGCCCATTGACTCGTATGATGAATTTTTCAAAAATCATGGTATATTTTACATAGTAAAATATTATACAGCAATAAAATATATTGCTACAATCATCACTGTGTATGAATATTAACAACATAATGACAAGTGAAAAAAAGCGGCCCCCAGAAGACAGCATATCGTGTGATGCCGTTTTTCAAAGTTTAAAAATAAGCAAAGAAAAATATATTATTAGGCATGTAGCTATATGTTCCTTTTAATTGAACTTATTGGCATGATATTATATAGGTTTCAGGTGTACAACTCTGTAATACACCATCTGTATACTGTATTGCGCGTTCATGACCCCAAGTCAAGTCTCCTTCCATTTATTCACCCCTCCCCTCCCCCCGGCAAAACACCTCATCAACCCAGACAACAGTATGGTGATTACCAGAGGAAAGGGGGGAAGGGAGTTAGAGGGAAGTATAAGTCATTTTTTTAAAGCAAGAAAAATGACCATCACAAAAATTCATACAGTGTTTACCTGAGGAGGTGACACAGGAGATGGGAGAGGGCAAACACAGTAACTAGGTAACTGTAGTTACTGGTAATTGCAAAGGAATAAATATTTGTGTTCCCCCAAAAGTCACATTAGTTTGGTTTGGTTTGGTTTGGTTTGGTTTGGTTTGGTTTTAGGAGGATGAAGATAACATCTGAAACATGAGACTGGAAGCCATAGAGGCTTATCAAGGGAACATTTTCCTCCAATTTTCAGTTTTTGAACTCTTCTCCCCTACATAGAAGGGGTAGTCATGGGCAAAAATGGGAAGCTGTTGGAGTCTGTGTTTGGCTAACCAATCTCTAAATTTGTGTCCTTTTCCCCTTAGGTTGGTCCCTTCAATATCTTTCATCAAGATGCCCATTATCTTCATATTCCCCCCGGTCTCTCATCTACCAAAACATGGTTTTAGCAAGAAGCCTGGACTTTTTTCTGCTGTAATATATTCTTCTTCTCTCCTTTCTTGAAACAATTTCCCAGGTCAGTCTCAAAAAACATGGCTTTGACAGCCCCTATAGGCTGGTAAATCCCAAATTGCACAGGTCTCTCCTGAACAACAGAATGGTAACTCTGCTCACTTTTTATCTCCATTTGGTATCTGACAGAACACCTTAAATTAAAACAAACAATATTCACTTTTTATCTTCTCCCAAAAATCTGTTCTTCCTCCTTCCCCCATTTTTGATTAATAAATGCTATCACTAGTTACCCAGTTTCTGGAACTATGGTTCTGGAGTTAACCCTAGACAACCTCCTACCTTTGAATACCTGAGACAATGTTGCTAGCTTTCCCATGGAACATCAGGGCAAAAATGAGTGGTTAGGGAAGAATGTAAAGACCATCCCTAAAGACACGTGAGCTGCTTACACAAATCGCCATAGGTAACTGAGGAGAGGTGGGGCATGGATTCTAAAAAGACCAGGTTCTATGTTTTCAGGTAGAACTGTAAACTAGAGAGACTTATTACTCAGTTTTACTGACAGACCAGTAAGACACAGAAATAATCAAACACACACATTGGATGTCTGTTTCTTCTACTGTGTTATAACTTCCTAGAAATTATGGGCTATGTTTTATTAATCTCTGATTGCTCAATGCCTACCATGGTATACATGCCTACCAACATAGAGTAGATAACAATACTATTTATTATTTAATGAATAAATCAATATAAAATGTAACTTTGACAATGCTATTTTCAGGGTACAATGAGGGTATTTGGTGGTATAGCAAGCCACCACGGCGCCCCTGATCACAGAAGGAGCTGCTCCTCGGTGAGCCCACACATCAGACCACTCCCAAAGGGAGAAGCGTTTCAGGGCAGAGCTTCCTGACTGCTTGCCGTCAAGTTATCTTGCCTTGCGCTTAACATAATTTCTAGCTCCACATAAATAAGCAAACATAAGAAGGAAGGGAAAAGGCAAGAGTTCAGGAACAAATAGCTTGCTATGTTTTGGAAACATTTGCCTCGAGGATTTGGCAGCACAATTCATATTCATTTTGTCTTTGTTTTTTTTTTCTGAAGCATCAACAAATAACATCACAAAAAGAAGCACAATACTTTCACGGAATGTAAATGAGATGAAATAAAGAGGCTGCTCTTTCTCTAGCATAAATATTTACCAGTATGGTTAAACTTTATAGAAATCATGATAAATAGGTGCCTGTTCACGGTCAGGGGAGCGCTGTATATTTGTTGTAAGCTTATCCACTTGAAACTGGTGATTATCTCTCTCCTATAATGTTAATGTTTTTTTAAAGCATGTTCATTTATTTACCTCATGATTCCACATTTTTGTCAGGTCATTCCCTTTATGCTATAAGAACTAGTGTCTGGTGTTCATTGTGGTGACACAGGTAAAGCCACCCGGTGGAATATAATGAGGGCTGCTGTCGATAAATTAATAATGTCGACCTGAAAAGAATAGTAAAAACACAACTTCTACCCACCAGTCACTACTGACTATTCACTCCTCTACAAATGCTATGAAAAGAACACCGCGCCCATGCCAGCCCAGCAGTTGAACTCCAATGGTGGCTTTTTATTTAATCTTAGGAGTGGGGGGTGGGGGCAGATGTGCCTCCACATGCCCACCAAGTTAATAATAACTTCTAAGTCTGGCATTTCCTGATAATGCAATAAGCTTATGAAATAACTTTCATCCAAGACCTTAAAAACGCTTAAAATCAAGCAAGTATTATCGCCATTTGAAAGATAAGAAAACCCCAGAAGATTATGCAGTTTGCCCAAGGTCAGACAGAAAAACTTACTAAAGCAAAAATATAGCTCAAGGTAACCAACTCCCTGTCTGTTGCTCTAATTAGACAATCCTCTCCTGTGCTGGGCTTGAAACTCTGCTTTAGGTTCTCTGAAACCTCCAACGGATCACTGAAGTCCAGGGAATGTTCCCAAAGGGCAGCTGTGGTTAATTGAACATCTTGCAACTTGCAAGATTCCGTTATTAGTCTCGTTAATTAGTTTAAAGCATTTCTCACAAAACAAATTCTCAAAATACATGAAAATTAAGGATTTCCCCCTTGTTTTATAATCTCATAAATTAAGACATTAAAAACAAATTATAATTGAAATAAATGTGTCACATTTTCAATAGAAAATTAAAGCCACCCACCGTACTCAGTTAACTGCAAAGAGGCCGTCCACAAACAGTCCCTCCATAGTGCAGAGGGTGCTCTGAATCAAGTAGCACAAAAACTAATTTGAGTAAATTGCCTAACATGGGCAGAGCTCTAAAAAATGCTAAGTGACAACGGCTAACTGAGACGTTTCCCTTTCGTGCCTGTGTTGCCGCATTCACTGTGCCCCAAACCCTGACCACCTTTCCTGTCTCATCTCCCCTTCTTCATCCTGTCAGTTTCCATAAGACCCAACTTAAGTGTCACCTCTGTCCTGAATCCTTGCCTGCCCTCTCCATTTTCTACCTCATCCCTCCAGACTGAAATGTAGCCCTCCTCTCTCCTCCTGTGACCCTCTCGGCCTCTATCAGCCACCTATGTTCCAGTGCTTGACTGGTCTCCCCTGTGCATTAGGCTGAGCTCCAAGGAAACAGGGCAAGTGTTTCAATTTTGTAAAAGTGGGAGAGGAACCAGTGATTAAAAGTTTAGGAAAATTGTCAAAAACTGGAAAAGGGGACTTTCCTATTTCAGCCCCAATAAGTAAAGCGCTTAGATGCTGTCACCTTTATTAGCCTTACCAGAAGAAAGCTAAACAAACTGAAAACCAATGGCTTTTCTTGGACCCATTAGATAACTGAAGTCACCAGGAAAAGAGCCACTCCAAAATCTGGAGCGGAAGGTGGATTCAGAGTCAGCGCTGAGACCTGCTAACCTGGGGGCAGACGCTGCTGGAGCCATAACTCACCGAAACCCTTGAACGACAACTTTGATGAGTTGCTGGAAACTGAGTGTGGCCGAGCGGGACTGACAACCTCCTGGAAGCTGCTGTCTTTAGGAGCCCCGTACTTTCATGGGTCTTGTCTCCAGGAGCCCCACCAGGTGTTTACGGTGAAGAGCGAAGAAAGATCCTCTTGTGGTTCTGGCAGGGGCAAGGGGAAAACAACCACTGTGAATTGCCCAGAGCATTCTCCACGACAAAGGCCTAATTTCCAGGGAAAACACTTTTCCACAGTTTTACCCCGATGGGCTTTTTCCTGACCCTAACCCCCTCTGGCCTTCCTATGTTACATAAAGGGCAAAGTGAAACTAAGAAACACTTGTGAAGATCATAACCCAGGTCCACAAAAGACAAATTTAACCGTAACATTTCAGAACCCTTCCTTTGCCCACACCTTCCCACCACAACAACAGGACTGCAGTACGGCAACGGTGCACAGCTGAAAGCGTTGTGGGATGACTCCCTCCAAGCTAAAGTTCTCGGGGAACAATAAAGCCAACAGGGAACTGTAAAACAAGGACATTAAGGAATTTGAAGCCCCCGACACCTAAGCTATAACAAACATTAATACAGCCTAACTCCTAGCTATATTTTAAAGAAGAAGGAGGAGGAGGAGAAAAGAAAACCTTCACTCTAAAGGTCTATTTACCTCAGTTCCTGTAATTTGATACAATAACACAAGTTTCAACAAAAAATCACGAGGCATACCAAAAAAGACACCATCTAAAGGGGCAAAGCAAATATTAAAAACAGAGTCAGATATGACAGATTTTGGAATTACTATACAGGGAATTTAAAGTAACTATGACTAATACGTTAAGGTCTCTAATGCGAAAAATAGATAATATGCAAGATCAAATGGGTATTATAAGCAGAAAGATAAAGGCTCTAGGAAAGTAGCAAAAGAAAATGGTAAAAAGCCAAAAACTTCAAAAATGAATATCTTTGATGAGCTCACCAGTAGACAGATCCCAATCAAGAAAAGTCAGTGCTGTTAAAGGTAGGTAAATAAAAACTTCCCAAACTGAAATGCAAAAAGAAA
>PVJD01019588.1:0-11327 GCA_004026545.1 Mormoops blainvillei
CTGTGCAGCTGGACTTGGTGGGACTGAACTGTGCTTTCACTCTGGTTTCTTTGTTTGGCAGAGCTGCTGTGCACACACACACACACACACACACACACACACACACACACGAGCACAGGGTCCCTGCTGAGTCTTGCCTCTGCTCCTCTTTTAAGAGTCTCTATGTGTCCCCACACTGCAGCACTGAGGCCTGGGCCGATTCTCTGCATGCTCCACGTCTTCAAATAGCACAAAGTCTCTCTCAGCCAGGGGTGTCCACAGCCTGCCAGTGCCTCTGACAGTTTTAAAGGTAGAGTTTCTCTCTGGAACTCTCCTGGTGTGCGCTGCAGCTATGGACGTGCTATTCACTGTGTGCGTGTAGCTTAAGTCTCCCAGGTTTTGAATATCCTTCCGAGTCTCTCTCTATTGAGGTTGATGGTTTCCCTGTGTGGGATCAGGACCCCACTCTGTGATGGGAGGGAGCCACTAAGCTACATTTTATGTCTGATGTCTTCTCTGCTGCAGGTGCCATGTGCAGAGTATTTCCCCCTCAACTTAAAAAATATCTTACTGGATGGTGCAAAGCATCCTCTGTACTCTTTGCCTTCAATAATTCATATCAGCTGAGGCTCTGTTGATTGTTCAGGTCACTTGTCGGCAGATCAGCTGAAAATCCATGCTGGGGCACAAGCAAGTGGGCTCAGTTTCCACCTACTTGACTGCCATTTCAGTACATCCTAGTAATGAAACTTTATTTTGTAATGAAACTTCAGGGCATACAAAAATATGCATAACATATATGTAAGTTAAAAAATGTCTACTCTAGGAATACTTCAAATAAGTTTTATTCTCACAGGTTTTAACAATTATTAAGCCCTAGAGAAAAAAATCATCAACTTCCTTGAAAACTGTGCTTAATATAGCTGCATTGGTAGTAATTCTTGGCTAAAATCAAAGTCCAGAAGAAAAATATACAGTATGAGAAAAATGTACATCTGTATTGAAGACATTAATGAGAATGCTGCTGGTTGATATATCATATCGAAACGTCTGTATTTGTTTATGATTCTTATCATTACATTAATGCCACTCGAGAAATATTATTGATTTATTTCATCTTCAAAATGGTATTATTTTGTTATTTAAATTTGTTATTATCATTATGACCTGATGATAGTTTAAACAGGGTTGGTAAATAATCTCAGATAACATTTGCTCTTGAAAAAGAAACCCTTAGTTTTTCATAAAGGTTTTGTTCAGATTCATTACACTTATCGTAATTTCTCTGTTAATATTATTTATATTTAATATATATAAAATAATTGTGAGAAAGATATTTTCTTTAATTTTTTTTCTTTTTTTATCCTCACTGGAGGACATCACTTTCATTTCTTTTAGACAGAGAGGAAGGTGAGGGGAGAGAGAGATAGAGAGAAAGAAACGCAGATTGGTTGCCTTCTCATATTCACTCCAACCAATAATTGAACCCACAACCCCCTCAGTCTATGGGACAATGCTCTAACCAACTTGGCCACAAAGGTCAGGAAAAAGATATTTTCTCTAAAGTTTTTCTAATCTTCAGTTTTCTGCCACTTCACTTGGATATTTTATTTGAAAAGAAGTGATTTTCTGTTAAAATTATGCAAAACAGAAAACTTAATCAAAAAATTATTTTCAGCCCCAGGGGGTATAGTTCAGTAGATTGAGTGTCGGCCTATGAACCAAAGGGTCACTGGTTCTATTCCCCAGTCAGGGCACATGCCTGTGTTGCTGGTCAGGTCCCCATTAGGGGGCAAGTGAGAGGCAACCACACATTGATGTTTCTCTCCCTCTTTTTCTCCCTCCCTTCCCCTTGGTCTAAAAATAAAATAAATAAACTTTTTAAAAATTCTTAAAAAAAAAGAAGAAAATTCTTTCCAGTATTCAGCATGCCCCACATTTCTTTCCACCACACTGCATACCTTATACCTCCCTACTTTCTCACTTGCCAGAAATTGTCATTGCAATAGCATATGCATTCTTTTCTTATACTCAAACTCAATCAGCAAATATTTATTGATCTCTGATGTGAAATTCAGTTTGGTTACAATGGTCAATATTATATTGAAATCCTCACAAAATTAGCCCTATAGAGGTCTTCAGCTCCTAGTAGGTAATATCAATAGCCCTTTTAAAATGTTTCATTCTTATCTCTTAGATGTAAAAATATAAATGATATAAAGGAAAGAATAAACAAATGGGACTTCATCAAATTAAAAATCTTCTGCACAGATAAAGAAAACACCAGCAAAATGAAAAGGGAAGCAACCATATGTGAAAATATATTTGCCAATTAGACAAGAGTTTGATCTACAAAATATATAAAGAACTTACAGGAATGCACTGTAGGAAAACAAACAACCCAATTAAGAAATGGGCAAAGGACTTGAATATACACTTCTCCAAGGAGGATATACAGAGGACCCAGAGACATATGAAAAGATGCTGAGCATCACTAGCCACCAGAGAAATGCAAATTAAAACCACAAGATATCACCTTGCATTAGACAGAATGGTCATTCATAACCAAATCAACAAACAACAAGTGCTGGTGAGGCTGTGGAGAAAAGGGGACCCTACTACACTGTTGGTGGAAATGCAGACTGGTGCAGCCACTGTGGAAACCAGTATGGAATATCCTCAGAAATCTAAAAATGGAATTGCTTTTGACCCAGCAATTCCACTTCTGGGATTATTCCTTAAAAATCTGGAAACACCAATTCAAAAGAACGTATGCACCACAGTGTTCATAGCAGCACAATTTACTGTAGCCAAGTGTTGGAAGCAACCTAGGTGTCCATCAGTAAATGAGTGGTTGCAAAAACTGTGGTACATTTACTCAATGGAATACTATGCATGAGAAAGAAAGACGCTCCTACCATTTGCCACAGCATGGATGGAACTGGAGAGCATTATGCTAAGTGAAATAAGCCAGGTTGTAAAAGACAAATACCATATGATCTCACCTATAAATGGAGACTAATCAACAGCACAAATAAGCAAGTGAAATATAACTGGAGACATTGAAGTGAAGAACAAACTGACAGTGAACAGAGGAGAGGGAAGAGGGGAAGATGGGGGAAACAGGGGAAGGGTGGTCAAAGAACATATATGGGACACTCATGGACAAAGTCAAGGGAGATAGGGTCGAGGGTAGGGGGAGGAGGGAATGGTGAGGGGGAAATGGACAAAACTGTACTTGAACAACAATAAAAAACTTAAAAACATAAAAATAGAAATATGTGTTAAATACAGTATTAAAATAACTTATTTTAATAATATATGAACAAGATTATATTCTTTGGATTGTCCTTTCCATACACACATAGATTGCATATGATAATATAGGTTGTCAACCTCAATATATTAGTGACATATTTAATTTACTTAAGAGGTGGTTATGGAAATTTAAGCTTTAAATTTATATTTTTAAATATTTAAAAACAATATTTTCAACTATGCCTCTAACTGGGAAATAGATTTTTTATTGCATTCATTATCTACTATTTTACTCCATTTTGTAAAATCCTCAATTTTAATCTATCACAATAGTTTCCTGCTTCTTGTTTTCCTGGTCTCTTAATCACTCTGTTCCTGAAATACCATTTTGAGCACTTCACTTCAATGCTCAAAAAACCTTATTGGGTCAACATTGTCCACGGCATGCAAATGACAGTTATTTACCTTACATTACATTATTTTTCCAAGAGTATTTACATACTTGCTGTCTTACACAGGAGATTATCTTTTGTTAGTAAAATATTATATATATTTACCAAACCTGAATATTTCTTAAGTAAATAAATGTTTTTTCCTCTCTAAAATCTAAACAACAAAACACCTTGAGTCATGGCTATGCCTCAGGAGACACTTGACAAATGTTTATTAAAGTATTGATTGACCCCATTTGAATCTTACCTATTTTTTGGGTTTCTTCACTTTCTGACTCAGGATTCTTTCACTATTTATCTTCAGTTAGTAGACAAAAAAAAAAAAAAAAAAAAAAAGGACAGAAGAGGACCCACTTTTTAGTCTCTAAAGGCCTGGAATTTCTATATACCTTAACTTATCCTTGACCTAAATCCCTAAATTGTTCAACTTTTTCAAGACTAACCACTTTCTATAAATTTTTCCAGACATCCGTTTTCTCTATTTTCTCAAGAGAATCCTACACTGACTCTATCTGTGCTTTTTGATAGTCACAATTTACCTTGGCTCTACAGAAATAAAACTCTAAACCATCAATCACAGTTCTCACATTTCATGCATTGTTTTCAAGCCCATGTTTAACCTTTAATATACACTAAATATGTGATAGACTTGTAGCATATTTTCCACCAGACTTTATCTTTCCAAACTGAAAATGGAGGAATATCAGCTGGGAGGAGGAAGGAGGAGAATGGGGGAAAAGGTGCAGGGATTAAGAAGCATAATTGGTAGGTACAAAATAGACAGGGGTATATTAAATAGTTTAGAAAATGGAGAAACCAAAGAACTTATATGCATGAACCATGGATATGAACTAAAGGAGGGGCAATGTTGGAGGGAAGGGGTGTACCGGTCAGAGGGGGCAAAGGGGGATAATTGGGACAACTGTAATAGCATAATCAATAAAATATATTTTAAAAATATTGTATATGTATATGTGTGAATATGTGTATATATTTTAACATGTATTTCTTATGAATAACTCATATACTGTTGGAGTTTGGGATAAAAATTAAGAACAACCATTCCTAAACAGTCATCCAATAGTGAATCCTAAAGGTCATTTTCAGTTTTCTTTTCATATTTTCTATCTCACTCTCCTTTTGAGATGACCATAACTACATACAACTATTGAGGTGTGGCTAAGTCATCATCTTCATTCAACTATTGCTGTAGCATTTTTGGTCAGTGCTTTCAGGAAAGAAACAATGATGATTTCTAGTTGTCATTCCTAGAACATGACTACTTAGAGATGATAAGCTCAACTTATGTAATGCTAATGAATATGTGGCTCATATGGTTTAGCCTTGAATGCTGTCATATCCAAGATATACACTGAAAAAACAAAAAAAATTAGTTCACAAATGCAAACAATGCTTCACATGTCCCTGTTTTGTCCTTTCTAATTTTTCATACCCTACACTCTTTAGAGACCAAATATTTTTCTCACCCAAATTCTCCCTCTCCAGCTTGTGAAACCACTGCTCCATATGTTCTCCACTTTATTTTGCAGATTCAATTAATCTCTCACTTCCTCTTTTCTGTCTGTTGAAGCTTCATCCTGCTTCCCTGTCTTCTCTGCCTTTTCTTTGATTCTACAACATGGAAATATAAGAATTGATCTGGCTGAGACCTGCTTTGCCCAGGCTGGCCACAGAATAGAAGTGGTAGACAGGAGAAACTGAGTATGCAAGATAAGATTCTCTTTTTTGACAAAAGGCCATTAAATCTTCCCTGTTATTAATTGTACTCTATCATGTGTATTTAGAATTATGTTCTCAAAGAATACTATCTTATAGTCAAGTATTTTGTAGCTCATCTACCGTTTTCTACCCTTTCTCACTCTCACATAGCCTCCCTGAAATTGTTTACTTAGTGGTGTTGTTTTGTTTTGTGTACTGGCAAAACTTAATGTTAACAGTAAACAGAAGCATCTACTATATATTATTTCTCGAAATGTATTCCCATTTCCAACTGTATTTTTATTTACATGTTTTTTCTACCATTTTTCTTTCTATGATCATTATTTCCTAGAAGTCAAGGAAAAGTTCTACTAACAGAGAAAATAACGTCAAGGTACAAGCACTTTCTAATGGTGATCAATGTCAATGTTTATGAAATGTAAGTTTCAGGTTGAGAGCAGAAATAGGGTTAACCCAGGCAATTAGGTATCCTTTTACAAAGATATTTTCATCTCTTATTATTTATCTCCCACCAATTCCATCAGATCTTCCTATTCATTCATTCTCTTCTTAAATCTCTGAAGTTTGAATTATTGCTACTATTGCTTAAATGGAATGTGCTTCCCCAAAGGTCATCAAGATCCTCAAATATTTACTGAATGCATACTACATATTAAGCATACTACCAATTAAAGACTGATTATGGAGTGGTGGACAAAACAAACATAATCTCTGTTCAAATGGGTGTAGAAACGAAAGAGGTATATGGAAACTAAACAAAGAATCACACAAATAAATAGTTAAATATTTGACAAGTGATAGAAAGGAAAATAATGTGACCCTACACAGAGAATAACAATGGTCATCTCATTTTAATTGGAGAATATGGAATGTCTATCTGAAAAATCCATGTTTAGACCAAGGCCTAAATTATGAGAAGAGTTAGATAGATAGATAGAACACAAGAGAGAGTTCCAGACAGTTCCAGGAAAACCGTGTGTGAAAATCCTAAAGAAGAAGAGAATTAGAACATTACAAAAGTTGAGAGACATTCTGCCATGCAGCTGCACCATAAAGATAAAGGGGTAAATATGGTGAGAAAAAATATTTGGAAGTGTAAGTTCAGAAAATATTAGCCTGGGCTCTTTTAGGCATGTTAATAATTTTATTTCAACCTAAGTGAAATGGAAAGCTGTTGCTTGTAGAGGAGAATGATAAAATATAATTTACAGTTTTGAAACATTGAGAAAGATGGATTTGAAGGGTATGATTGATGAGAAAGTGCATGATTTCAAGTAAGAAGTTGTGGAAGAATTTTTATGTAGCACTGACAGAATTTAATTATGGATTAATGGGTTGAATATATAAGGTGAAGGGAAAAAAGAACATTTCAGTTTTTAAGCCTGGGCAGGTGGAAAGACAAGGTGTTTTTCTTGAGGTAAAGCAGTCAGAAGAAAGAGTAGACTTTTACCCTGGACTGTATGGGGTTACTCAAGGGTCCACCTTTTGATAGTTTAAGTTTCAGATGCCTATGAAATATCCAAGTGGTGATATCAAGTAAATTAGAAGGGTTACCTGGTTTGCAGATACACATTTAGTAATAATAAGCATATTGATGATGTCTAAAACCAAAGGACTAAATGGAAGAGGGTAAATTAATTTGAACAAGAGTGACTCACAGTCTTATCTTTATGGTATATTTGCAGTCACTAATTGTGTATTTCTCCTTGAAAGTTTGTCTTTCTATAGGTGCTATAACATTGTATTTCCATTTCCAAACTTTGTTTTTTCTTCTCCCTACCCTTTACATGAGGGTGGTCTCAAAGGCTGCCCTTAGCTTTCTCCTCTCCAACTTCCTCCCTCCACCACATACATATTCCCTCCTTCAACAAAATTATCTTCTGTATTGTTTAGGGCGTGCAATGGTTGATTTTATGCATCGACTTGATTGCATCATGGTATGCTTAGATATTTGGCTGAACATTGTCCATGTGTGTCTGTGAGTGTTTCCTGATGGAAAGAGCATTGAATAGGTGGACTCAGTACAGGAGTTTGCTTTCTCCAATGTGGGTAGACATCACGCAATCTGACAAGGCAATGAATAGACTAAAAAGGCAGAGGGAGAAAAATGTCATCACTTGCCCTTGCTTGAGCTGGTACATCAATCTCCTCTTGTCCTAGACACTCTGGTTCTCAGGCATTTGAATTTGGACTGAATTATACAACCAGTTTTCCTGAGTATCCAGTTTGCAAGTGACAGATCAGGAGACATCTTAGTCTCCATAATTGTGTGAGCCAATTCCTTATTAAAAAATACTTTCCAATATATCTTCTGTTGGTTCTCTTTGTCTGGAGGGCCCTAAATAATACAGGGTCATACAAGCCACTATAACATAAAGATCCCAGAAGGCTCAAACACAATGCATGCTTAGTTTTCTCATATTACAGCCCATTTCCAGATCAGTGAAAGGTTTTCCTGCACAGCACAATTTAATATTCTGATTTCCTTCCATTTCACTTCTCTTCCACTTTCTAAGGTATTGTCTTCATACACATGGTCAAAGTGTGGTCACAGTCATATCTGTGTTCTTTTTCACTATCCAGTGAAATGTAGGTCCATTATCTTAAAGCCTCCAGACTGAATATCATGCATATAGAGCTGGAAGATCAAGCTGCCATACTCAGGTGAGAATTCCCACTATGCATGGAGGATGGCAAAGATCATAACATTGTTGACCACCAGAATTAGGAGTCCACAGACCTGGACCCGTTGCATTGTCTATGTGCTTGGAGTTGCTGAGAAAGACAACATGCAAGATGCTGGTTGGAATTACACTCTACTCAGAAAGAAGAGCTGCAACAAGAATAGCATCTGTTGTTGACAGTGGTTTCCCATGGCCATTCGATCCCTACTCGTAGCTGAAAAAGGGCAATGGACTGCATACACCCCTCTTGTGCTGCAGTCAAAGACCCTGTTCTCTTCATGTAGGGACAGATACATACTGGTGGAGTTGGCCAGGTGCTGTAAGATGTACATACTTCAGTAGCACAAGGAAGTTTACTACCTACCCAAAACAAGAAAAGGTTTCTGCTAACAAGGAAGAAGTATTTGTGGTCAAGCAGCTTGGTTCATAACCTCAATATAAAGGAATGTTCCAGGCTCAGGGCACTGATTTGGCAATCATGAGGAGAGGTGACAGGTTGTGCAATGGGTGCTTCCTCAAAACAAAACATCACTATGTCCATCATTTCATTGGTGAAAGTTTAGTCACATGGCCACGCTTAACTATAAGAGCAGGTGGGAAATATTAGCTAGGCAGCTGTATTAGATTCCTGCTGCTGCTATAACAAGTTACCACAAACATTGTGGCTTAAAATAACACAAATTTATTATCTTACATTTTTGGTGTTCAAGGTAGGGCTATGTTCTTTCTGGAGACATTAGGAGAGAATCTGATTCTTTGCCTTTTTCAGCTTCTAGAGTATTCCTGAATTCCTTGACTTGTGGTCCCCTCCTTCTCTTTTAAAGCCAGAGACACATTATTTTCAAATCTGTTCTGACTGATCTTCTCATCTGCCTCCCTCTTCTAATTTAAAGGAAGGACTCTGATTAATTAAGCTCACCTAGATAACCCAGGATAATCATATTTGGACACCAGTTGATTTAGCCATCTTAATTCCATCTGCAAGTTTAATCCCCCCCACCCTTGCAATGTAACCTATTATATTCACTGCTTCTGAAGATTAGGATGTGCATACCTTTGTGAAGCATTGCTTGACTTACTACATCAGCCATGTAAATGCAAGGTTACAGATCAATTTCCATGGGAAAAAAAGGTAAATGGAGTCTAGCGGTCTTCACTACGTGAACTTTCATGGCTTTATCTACTTAGGTAAATGATATTTTTATATCTGGATAAAAGCTTAAAGAATTGAAATCGTGGTAATTGAAGTGTACTGTTTCAATTAATTCTGTACTGATATCTCCCCAAAGTACCTGTAAAATATTATTTTACCTGAAGTTAAGTCTCATGTATAAATCAGCACTAATCACATAATTTTACCCTAGGGGTACCATCATTTCTTTTTTTTTAAATCCTCACCTGAGAACATGCTTATTGATTTTAGAGAAAAGGGAATACAGGGAGAGAGAGAGGGAGAGAAGCATTGATGTGCCAGGGAAACATTGGTCAGTTGCCTCTCGTACACACCACAACCGGGGTCTAAACCTGCAGCCTATGCACATGCCCTGACATGGAATCGAACTTATGACATTTCGGTCTGCTGGATGATGCTCCAAGAAACTAAACCACACCATACAGGGTACCATCATATCCTGTCATAGCTAAAAGCCTTGAGGTTTTCCTTAACTCCTCTTTTTTCCTTTTTCCATGTATCATAACTGTTATGAAAGACATAAAAGACAGTTGGACATTTCTTTATTTGATACACCTTTTGACTTACTCATTTTTAGCTCCATTTCCTTTGTCCAGTTGCTCATCTCTTCACTTATCACTTATTAAAATACCCTTATTTTGACTTTGTTTTCTCCTGTGCTAGAATGTGTCCTAATTTTGAAATTGTCTCATCTATTGTTTTCATCTGTTGTTTTTTTTTTTTTAATTGGTTTAATTGTCACCTTCTGGCCAAACAACCTCCTTATTTTCTACCTCATTATATCCCAGGCCCTTTTCTGGGGCTTACTAAACTGGCAATGTCCTTACTTAAATCTTCTCTTGTCCACGAAATAATTTCTGTTATCAGTTTTATCAATTCTCTCCAACACACAGGTACCTCTTTGTGCCTTTCTGTATGCTAAGCCGTCCTCTGGTTGGGATGCCCTTCCTTCATCACTGAACATCTTAAACCTACCTCAATAGTTTGTCTTTAGCTTGTCCCTGAAGTAATTAGCTACCACTCCATCTAGTGTATGTCTCATTTCCTAGTTATTGCTTTTCCGGTTAACATTGTACATTTAGCATTTTTTAATTTGTAATTTATTTGTAAATGTGTCAAATACATAGTAAAATTTTTTAAGGTCAGTGGGTTATGCCTGGTGTTATAACATTGATTTTGCTTACTTTACCGTGCCTACCATAGTGTTTGAAAATACAGACTCTTAATAAATACTTGTTTATTAACTTGATCATCATCTCTCCTTCCCTTTCCTTTTTTTATCATGGTAGTCTTAAGTTGTTTTCAAGACATAAATACTTGACAGCAGGACAGAAGGCAAATGAGTGACTATACGTCAGTGAGATGGAACCCCCAGACAAAGAGCAAAGCAGGCCAAGCATTGTATTATGCGTTTTCACATGTGGTGATTAAATACTCACTAATATTAACAAATGACAACCTGCTGAAATGATTTGTAAGTCTTTTAGAGTTTTACAAACAGCTTTACCTCACAATTCTTCATGGTGAAATGGCAAAAAAAATATTTATTATTTCTCTTCCCTACTGGTATACAGATTTTTTTAAAAATTATTTTAACTTTGAGGTTCTCTTCAGATTAGAGAACTAGCAAGAAAAAAATGAAATCTTCTTTGTCTCCTCTGGCCCACAGTATTATAAACTCTACAATGCTAATTCATCAAGGACCTTTCTCTTGTCCCTGCAAAGAAAGGGCTTTCTTTTTATTGTAATGAAGTTGTAAAACTCAAAAAGCTATCATAATTTCATTAAATCATGCTGAACTTCATAGAATTGCTGAAAAAGTTCTATAAATGCAGTTTGTTCTGCAAAGTGACTAAATATTTATAGTATTTAGTCTATACCATGCTATTTATTCTAAAAAAATGACATATTTGTTTTTGTTTCCTTAGTAGACCATAAGGCAAATTATATTAATTAGGCTATTTACATTATTTCCTAACTTAGAGCAGTGAAACTTGCCTTTAGCTAGCAAATAATTGGAAT
>PVJD01019589.1:0-11336 GCA_004026545.1 Mormoops blainvillei
CATCCCCAGCGGGTCCATACTCTGTGCTTTGGGAACTTTGCATCTTGGCTGGTGGAGAAAGAGACTTGCCAAACCTTTGGTAGCCGCATCAGGCCTGGCTCACCACCCTGATTTAAAATGTCCTTCCATGCTCCCACCTGCTTTGGGAAGGGCTTGGATCGACCTCAGGCTGCAGGCCTGGTGGGCTGTGGGTGGAGAAGAGGCTCTGTCTGACTCATTGCTCAGTTCTTTGCCTGGAGTGTAAAAATCATGGGCGGCAACTGGCACCTGGCTTTGCGTGTTTCAGAGCCACTTACAGGCACCGTTGAATTTCAGGGCATAGAGGTTACTGGGGTATACAGCAGGAAGTGCACTGTGCAGCTGCCCCCCAACGTTACCTGATGACCTCAAAATGCCAGGCAAGGAGGCACCAGCTCCTGCCCTGTGAACACCCTTTTTCAGCTGAAAACAAAGTGGCCTCTAGAAGAGAGTGATGGAAAAAAACAGGCAAATCATTTTTATGTTGCACCTCGGAGCACAAGCTGCTAATGAGTCTAATCCATCCACCTTCCAGACGCCTTAGCTGTCTGCTACTTCCCGCAGACTCGAGCCCACACAGTCCCCATCTTAGGATGTCCATTCATTTACCTGTGGCGCCATCCAGCCCAGACCCCCAGCTTGCATTTCCAGTGATGGAGTGTTCCAGAGTGCTCTCTGCAAACCAAACTAGGGTTTTGTCAATATGAGAGATGGTCATGGTGGGCATCTGCGGCTTTGAGGACATATTCCCAGGTTAGAAGGCTCTCTGTGTTTTAGGCAGGCATTGTTCTTCTCTGACCACAGACAGCATGATTAACGGGAAACTCCCAGAAGCCGCGGGACCCCTCCTTCCTGCATCTTGGATTGCATGCAAAGGAAGTAGCAGCTCAGCCGCCCTCTGTTTATGGTTTAGCATCTTTGTGATCTCTGGCATCGGTTTCCCTCCACCCTACCCCCGATGCCTCCCTGACAAGTCGATTTCAGGTAGATGTCTATCCATACAGCCTGCCATGTGGCTGTTAACTGGACGTCAGCCGTGGCTTGGAGCCTGGGTTGCTCTAGCTTTAGATTATCCTGAGGATTCTCCTGGATTGTTGGTTATTCCAAGTTTTGTTGAGACTGCAGTAGGAGGAAAAAAAAGCCCCAGAAAAAGAAAATAGATGATTTCAGCAAATTCAGTTTGTTAAAAAGAAAGAAGTGGATTCATAACTGGGTCCTCAGACAGCCAAGAAATTTCAAGATTATTTCTAGGGTGTCTAAGGCTGAAAATTTTTTCTGATCCTAACAATAGGTTCTGATGGTATGTCATAAACTCCGCTTTACATGCCACCCTCTAGATGAGCATGGTGTCATAGTCCCATTGGGTGGCTGGGCTGTGTCCTTCTCCCCCACCAGCTGGCAGGACGCGCTGGGGTGGCTAGAACCTGTGGAGATGGTTTGAGAGTCAATAGACCACAGTTTCATTATAGTCCCGCTGCCTTTGGGACTTATAGGTAAGTCATCCAGTGCCCACAGTGTCAGGAACATGGGTCCCATCCCGGGCAAACCTGTGTCAGATCCCAGGCCCTCACTCTCCTCATAACCCCCATACATTTAGCATCTTCTCTCAAGTGTCCTTATGTCTGTACTAACCAGCCCAACTTGTTTCACCAAGTTCCAGATTACAGGTGCTCAACCTATGCCCATCAAAATTACATAGGCAATTAAAAAACTTTTCAGGCATAGTTTTGAGCCTACTCGGGCCCTGTTATGATTCCGCTTGTGGCTACACCAACTCATATTACAGATCAAGCCATTTCGTCCCAAAGTCACACCACCAACAAGCAGAGGGAACTTGATGACACACAGCTGCCTGGGAAGGGATGGTCCATCGTCTCACTAATGCTCTAGGCTACTGGTAGCAGATGGACCCACTGGGCCAAAGATAAGGCCATGTCAGAATCCAGATGGTTGTGATAAATGTCCCCTTCTGGGTGTGAAGCACCTAGACAGTCCCATCGCATAGTCCGGATGAGGCAGAAGAAAGCAGTGGGGAAGAATTATTTGACTTCTGGCTGAGATGGAGGCATAGATAAACACAGCTTGCCTCCTCACACAATCACAGCAAAAAATGACAAGTAAACTACAAAACAACTATCACCCAGAACCGTCAGAAAATTGAGCCATATGGAGGTCCGACAACCAAAGAGTTAAAGAAGTCACATTCATTCAGACTGGTAGGAGGGGTGCAGATGCCAAATGGGCAGTCCCACAGCAAATGTGGTAGATAAAAATCTGGAGGGATATCTCAGGAGGGAGGGATTCCAGCCCCACACCAAGCCCCCCAGCCCAGGGTTCCAGTGCCAGAAAGATAAGTCCCCCACAACTTCTGGCTGTAAAAACCAGTGGGGGATGGTGCAGCAAAAGAAACTGTGGGATTCTCAGGTGTCTCCTCTCAAAGGGTCTGCAATAGACTTAGGACTTACGTGGACTCACTCCCTCTGGGCTATAGCACTGGGACAACAGCTTGAAGGGCACCATTGGCATATGGGGAGAAACTGAAGTATCTGTCATCAGGGTGAGTGCCGGGGGACAGCTCCCTCCCAGACAAAACTCCAGAGGCCAGGCAGCAGCCATTGTCCCTTTTCTGAGCCTGTCCTCATGCAGGGCCACAGAGCTGCGACACCATATCTGAGACTCCTTCAATGTGGTTCATTCACATGGGTTGCCCCACCCAGGCGATTACCTAAGACTCTATCCCATCCAACTTACCAGTGCACTTTTCTACAACAGGCCATGCTACTAAGATAGGGAGTCAAAGTAGCTCTACCTAATACATAGAAACAAACACAGGGAGGCTGCCAAAATGAGGAAACAAAGAAATACAGTCCAAATGAAAGAACTGATCAAAACTCTAGAGAAAGAACTAAACAAAATGGAGATAAGCAATCTACCAGATGCAGGGTTCAAACACTGGTTATTAGGATGCTCAAGAAACTCACTGGGTACTTCAATAGCATAAAAAAGACCCAGGGAGAAATAAAGGTTATACGAAATGAAATAAAGAAAAATTTACAGGGAATCAACAGTGGAGTGGATAAAGCTAAAAATCAAATCAATGATTTGGAACACGAGGAAGAAAAAATGCAGTCAGAACCGCAAAAAAAAAAAAAAAGAATTAAAAAAATGAGGATAGAGTAAGGAGTCTCTTTGACAACTTCAAATCTACCAACATTTGAATCATAGGGGTGCTGGAAGGAGAAAACAGAGAGCAAGAAATTGGAAACTTATTTGAAAAACATAATGAAGGAAAACTTCCCTAATTTGGTATAGGAAACAGACATACAAGTCCAGGAAGCACAGAGAGTCCCAAATAAGATGGACACAAAGAGGACCACACCAAGGCAGATTATAATAAAAGTACCAAAGTTTAAAGATAAAGAGAGAATCTTAAAAACAGCAAGAGAAAAGCAGATAGTTGCCTACAAAGGAGTTCCCTTAAGACTGTCAGCTGATTTCTCAAAAGAAACTTTGCAAGCTAGAAGGGACTGGCAAGAAGTATTCAAAGTGATGAAAAGCAAGGACCTACAACCTACATTACTCTATCCAGCAAAGCTGTCATATAGAATCAAAGGGCAGATAAAGTGCTTCCCAGGCAAGATAAAGCTAGAGGAGTTCACCATCACCAAGCCATTACTATATGAAATATTAAAGGGACTTATTTAAGAAAAAGAAGATCAAAACTATGAACATTAAAATGGCAATAAATTCACAACTATCAACAACTGAATCTACAAAACAAACTGAGCAAACAAGCAGAACAGAAACAGAATCATAGATATGGAGATCATTTGGAGGGTTACCAGTTTGGAGGGGAAAGGGGGGAATGGGGGAAAGATACAGGGATTAAGACGTACGAACTGGCAGGTACGGAATAGACATGGATGTAAAGTACAGTATAGGAAATGGAGTAGGCAAAGAGCTTACACACATGACCCATGGACATGAGCTAAGGGGGGAGGGATTGTCAGAGGGAGCAGGGGGTACTGGGAAGAAGGGGCAGAGGGGAAATAGGGACCTCTGTAATAGCATAATCAATAAAATATATTTAAAAGGATTTTAAAAAAAGAAAGAAAGTGGTGCAGAAGAGAACACACTGAAACATCACTTGACCATCAGTGATGAGCTGCAAGGATCGAGAAACCGAGGAGAATGCTAAGAGAGTACCGGAAACCATGGGCTGTCAGGGACACTTGCTGCTTTCTGTTCTGATTACCAAGGGGTAATAGGGCTGCAGGACCCTTATCAAGCAACTTCCGGAAGAGCAGAAACCACTTCCTGCTCGTACTCTGCTGAGGGGATTGTTTTCCACCTAGAAAAAGTGGTTGAATTACTTTCTCCCTTCGGGGTGGGCAAAAGGAGAATGAGCCACCACCAAGATAAACCCCACTAGAGTATGCAAATATTTCATGGCATTATTTCTATTTTATGTGGTTTTGGACCTAAAAAATATGTATCTGCCCTTAATGTGTCCAGCAAGAAAATAAAGCCAGCGGAGAAGGGTTAAAAACTGGCTAAGTTTTGTTTCCTGAGAATGGTGTCGACAAAGCAGTCATAACTGTAACCTTAAATTCTCCCCGCAGTGCCACGTCGGTCCCTGCCCAAAGGAGATGACACATGTGCACAGCTTTCCTAAACTCTAAAACGCTACACAAATGCGAAAGCTTCTTATTATGCCACAGCCATGCCCGCTTCTTCAAGATGCTTTTGTGTGTACTAAGAAACTCACAAAAGCCACCTTTGTTTTTCAAGAAAATCCACTGGCGTTCCCACAGAGGCAGCTTATATGTGAGTGCGGGCTTCCAGAACACAGAGGCTTACTCTTCTGACACGACTCTAAGGTTATTTCCCAGCCACTCCCACACAGATAGAAGATCACAGAGCACTGCCATCTGTATTTGGGCTTAATCAATGGGTGGCTGACGTCCCTTAAAGCAGTAATTTTCAACCAGCAGCCATTTTGCCCCCAGGGGACATCTGGCAACTCTGGAGACATTCTGGGCAGTCACAGCTTGAGGGGGCTGGTGCTCCTGGAATCTGGTGTGTCAAGGCCGCAGGTGCAGCTAAACACCCTACAATGCACTGGAAAGCTCCCACAGCAGAGAATAATCCGGTCCACGATGTCAGTCGCATGAGCTGGAGAATTCCTGCCTTAAGACGTGAAACTTTCCTCGCAGCCAGTCCCTGGCCTCAAGGGAAGCAGGGCAGGGGAGAACTGAGCGTCGCCGAGAATAGTCGGCTTGTTGTGCTGTGACAGTGAGAGCAAAGGACTGGCTCAGTGAGTTGGGTATCATTCTGTGAACCAAAAGGTCACTGGTTCGATTCCAGGTCGGGGTACACGCCTGGGTTGCGGGCCAGGTCCCCAGGTGGAGTGCGTGTGAGAGGCAATGGATTTGTCAAAGTTTCTCTCCCTCTCTTTTCCCTCCCTCCCCCCGCTCTAAAAATAAATAGATTAAAAATCTTTACCGAAAAAAGAAAGAAGATTCTATTTATTTTTAGAGAGAGGGGGAGAGAGGGAGAAAGAGAGGGAGAGAAACATTAATGTGGGGTTGCCTCTCGTATAACCCCCACTGGGGACCTGGCCTGCAACGCAGGCATGTGCCCTGACTGGGAATTGAACCCACAACCCTTTGATTCACAGGAGCCACACCAGCCAGGGCAATAAATAGAGTCGCAAGCAAACAAACAAACAAACAAACAAAAAACTAAGGACCATGTTGTGGGAAAGCGACAGGAAGATCGATGACAGCTTGGAGGTGACGGCTGTGACAAGCCAGCCAAGCACGGAATGAGGAGACGCAGCAAGTTCTGCGTTTTGGGACTGAAAACATTCCCTCCAGGAAAAGCTGCAAAGTTTCTCTCAAGGGGAAAGCTACGGACGTGGAATCGCTGTAAAGGTGTCCCTGACGCTGCACAAGTGCAACTGAGTCTTGAATGAAAACGTGAATGTAGACGGGAAGACATGTCACTGATCTGCTGAGTGAAGTGTGTCAGTTCTCCAGCCCTGATACCCTCATTTGTCGAGTGGAGGTTGTCAGACTAAATCTGATTCAGTAAACTTGTTAGGAGCATCAACCTTATACAAGGGGGTTGTGAAAGATACATAAATGAGCAAGAGCCTATCTCTGCATGTTGGAACTCAAGTCTGCATGATCTGGAAGGTTCTAGCTCTTGAAAGTCCTCAGAGAAGTAAAACTCTCTTTATGATTTCATGGTCAAAACACTCTAGGAGGTTAATGTTCGTTAGGTCAGATATTTAATCCTTAAGAAACTGGAAATCTAGAGCTTGCGAAAGGGAGGAAGAAGTGGCCACTCGAGCCCCACAGCAGCAGAGGGTGAAATGACAAGTGTCACCCATGGAGCACAGACTGACCTTGTTGCAGGGGTGGTGCACAAGGGCTCTGCAGACCAGCCCTGGAGCCAGGAGCAGGGACATTCAAAGTCCTGGGCCCTTGCGCAGTGCAATGTTTCCTGACGTTACCAGAAGGCCTGTGCAATTATCACATGGCACCTGGTGGTCGGTCCAGAACTGCACTCACCTGTCGCCTGTCGAGGTGAAAGGTCTTAACGCTTCAAACTCCGGCTTTTTCCCGGTGAGTAGTGAAGCCCATGCATTCTTCCAGTTTCACCCAGAGCCTGAAAGCCGAATGAGTGAAAAGGGAAGTGACAATCTAGTTTCAGAGAGCAATAAGCAAGGCGGGGAGTTCCCATTTTTATTTAAAGGACAGTGACTCACAGGTGGTCCAGGAGGCCTGTGGTTAATTACTTTATAGGTCTCTTAACACTCATCGCAAAATTGATGAGTTTTCCTTTCTAATGAGAGACAAACTGAAAGGGTAAACTGTGGCTCTAGGAAGGCTCTTCAGTGAGTCCCACCAGGACCTGTGTGCGCCGTTCTCTGGGTATAAATCTCTCCTTATCGTGCCCAGTGGGGCACATGCTGCTTGCAAAGTTCCTGGAGAAATCTTCACCCCAAAGCGGTTTCCCAGGAAGGACGGTGCCGGACCTGCCCAGTCGCTGGATCAGATGGGGCCCTACACTTGTCATTCGTGTCATGCTGTCTGCAGTCCCCGTGACCCTCTGTCCATCACCTTAAAAAGTGAGTGAATCTAGTTCTGCTGCAACGTGCTAAAAAAAAAAAGAGAAAGAAAGAAAGAAAAGAAACAGAAAACCAACCTCACTGGCAAAGGGCTAAAACTTCTATGAACGTATCTAGACGTTGGATTGCATTGCTCTTCATTGAGGGAAAAAAGGCAGCAGAACCATCCTTTGGTGGCTCCCTAGGTCTTCTGCTGTCATGGGATTAACTTCTCTTTGCTTATTTCAACAGAAAAAATAAGGACGTTCAACCAGAGAAAGAAGTTGGTCCCAACATTGTCGAGTGTCTGGTACCATAAAAGTTGGGGTTTCCAAAGGCCTGGCTCAGGGTCTCCGCCTTGAGTCTTCTCCGCTTTGCCCCACTGTCGTGTCTGCACGTAGAAGATGCAGGATGCATCGAAGTTTATTTATTTTTCGAGTGATAGGAAAGGATGGGGAAAGGGGTGTGAGGCTGTGGAGAGAGTAATCTCCCCTCATCCAAATCAGGGACTTAGTAAAGGGCTGTGGGCGAAGGTATGCTGTTATATTTTGAAGGCCCCAACTTTCCAGGAAGGACCTTAAATAAAAGGATGGAGTGGGTTGTCATGATTTCTGAGAGCTATTGGTCAGCTGGTGACTTATTTCAATTGTAAATTTTCATACATCTCTATACGACTCTTCTCCCAGCTGGAATCATACTAGATGGTCGTAAAGACCCCTTACAACGCTTGGATTTGATGGTTCTTCAAGGACCGATGATCAATGTGTAGTTTACAGTGATCCTTAATAGAAGTGAATACTTTTAAAAATTCCACTATAAATAAATTATAGACATATTACAAGATGGGAGACTTAAATCTAACCTAATCAAGATTTATATTAAATGCAAATCGACTAAACACTCCAGTTAAAAAACAGAGACCATCAAGTGGATTAAACAATAAGACTCAATTTTAGTTTGTTTACCAGAAACACATTTCAACTACTTTTACAAAGTTGGAGAGCCCTGGCCCTGGCTCGTGTGGCTCAGCTGGTAGGAGTGTCATCCCATAACCCGTAAGAGTTGCAGGTTTGATTCCCAGTCAGGGCACATACCTAGGCTGCGGGTCCAATCCCTGGTCCGGGCGTGTACAACCCCCATCAATCCCCGGTCCGGGTACACATGGGGGGCAACCAATTGGTGTTTCTCACATTGATGTGTCTCTCTCTCTCCCTCTCTCTCTAAAAGCAGAGAAAAAAAATATCCTTGGGTGAGGGTTAAAAAAGAAATTGGAGAAATATATTATGTGAACAGTAAGCCCAAGAAAGCTGGCATGCTTATGTTAAGCAGATGTTAAGAAAAAGAGTATTAGCAGATATAAAGAGGGACATTTCTTACTGATAAGAGCATCAATTCATAGGGACCAAATGGAACTTCTCAGTGAAGCATGGTGATCGAGTGTGAACTCTTCAATAAACTCTAAATGAGGAGCATTTTTAAGCACAAGACACTAGGATAAATCCATAGTCAATTGCTTAATCTTGAAGGTGAATTAGTGCTGTCTTCAATTCTTATATGGCCAGACAACATATGGTCCCGGTAACAAGAAACTGTCTTCCAACAAAGAATACAAATGAGCTAAAAACTGCTCTCGGCTCATTCCAGTCTGAACATAACCCACATGACAGAGAGGTGACGAATGAGAGTGAATGGACCACTGCTCCTCTCAGAAGGAAGACGGGAGTTACTGATGACTGGGGAGCGTGCGTGCATGTGTGTGTGTGCGCGCGCGCGCGCGCACCCTGCATTCTAGAAATATTTAAAGAAGCAGGAAGTACCAGAGAGAAAGGGTTCCCTCCCTGACCCAAATGTGGAAGGGAATTAAGGGCAATGAATGTGCCCCAGAGAGCGGCCCCAGTATTTTCCAGCTAAGTCGACAGGACTTTCTGGAGGACTGATAAACATTTAAGGCCTCAGGGAAGCGAATGAAGTTCTGTGGAGCAAGAGCAGCCCAGAGTGGCTCAAGTAGAAAGAACACAGGCTGGCGCAGATTCTAACAGACCCACAGAAACACAGGAAAAGCGAGGGTGCAGGGCTGGAGAGTACAGAAGCACAGGGCACAGACGTAACCCAAGAGCTGGGAGAGACAGAAAGCGAGTGAATGTGTCAGGAGGTGGAAGAGGCTGTTGGAGAGAAAAGGCTAGTGGTCAAGTTGGCCAGGGGAGCGTGTGGCAACTGTTGGACCACACTTACAGGAGACCACAAAACTAGCGCCAGCTCAGGACTGAGGAGAGAAAAAGGGACCGATAGGACCCAGTGGGAAGAAAACCCAGACTGAGGCATACAACTCAACCCCAGGTTTCACCAAGGGTAGTGACCTCCTGGGGCTACAGTAACAGGAAACCACACCTGAGTGGCTTCAGATGACAGAAACTTGTTCTCCCACAGTTCCAAAAGTGAGAAGAGTCAAGGTGCCCGTCAGGTTGGTTCCTTTTGGAAGGAGAGTGCTTTCCACAGCTCTTGCCTCCTGTTGGGTGGCTGTCAGCGGTCCCCTGTGTCCCCTGGCTGGTAGATGCATCACTTCCTCTCTTCACCTTCCTCTTTCCCTGGCTTTCTCCCCTGTGACTCTCCCTCAAAAGTCCCTCTCCTGTCTCCTATAACGATACCAGCCATTGAACGTACAGTCCTCCCTAAATCTAGGATGATTTCATCGCAAGCTCCTTAACTTAATTAACGTTTGCAAACACCCTTGGTCCAAGTAGCAGAGCACTCTCACGTTCCAGGCAGACATGAACCTGCGGGGGAGGAGAGACACAATTCAACCCACTACACCAGGTGGCTCCCAAGTGAAAGTAGGTCTGGGTGTAGCCGAGAATCTGTACCTACTCGGGGCCCAGGCGCTGCCGCCGCTGCCGCCGCTGCCGCCACTGCTCTGGGCCGCACCGGAGGGCGCAGCTTTCGTCCGTATTTGGAAAAGTGAGCAGTGAGGGGGCTGTGCTTCATCCTCCTCCCAGTAAATCTCAAGTGGCCATAAATTGTTCAGAAAAACATAAGCCGTCAAGAGCTTCTGGGTGAAAAACAAGAAGTGAACAGACACCCGAGTGTGGGACAAATGGTGTTCCTAGAGTGAGAAACGGCAAGTGGAGGGGAGGCCATGTGGCATGTGTTGGTCCCGTCAGTCTTCCCTAGAATACTAGACTGGCACAAGGCGCCGCGTAAGCCTGGCTTTCCTGGAAACGTGGAGAGCACAGAGCTTCGGGTCCACGTTGGCTCGGGGTGGGGGGGGACACAAATGTCCATGAGGCAGAAGTCCCCGAGAATTTGCAAAACTTGGGAGAGGAGAGGGATCCTACGAATTGTGGAAGGGGAGGTCTAAACCAGGTAAACAAGGGACGCGAGAAGTAGGGAGATCTCAGCTGATGCTCAACCGGGGCTTCTGTGCGACAGGATTTTGGAAACTGCCTCCAGCTTTGTCCTAATGATCTCTCAGTCATAGGTCAGAAAACAGGGCAGCAGGAAGAAAACGGGTTTTAAAATAGTCAGCTGTAAGATGTGGCAGACTCGGGTCTCGATATTTTGAAATCAATAATCCATCTCAGTTATCAGGAGGGACATTGCCGCCACCTGGCCCACTTGTAGACTTGGTTCAATGCGAGGGATCTTGCAAAATAAATTCCGCTTCCCAAAAGAAAGGCCTTTTCGCAGAGAGGTCTGGGGGGTGGGAAAATGAGGAGTGGTGATGAGAAATGACAGCTACACCTGAAACTAATACAAAGTGATAGTGAATGTAAACTGTAAGCGAAAACATTTTTTAAGTTTAAAAAAGAAATGACACCCGGGAGTGCGTGCTGCATTTTGCTCTGACCACACTGGCATTTCGTGCATTGTTAAGAAATCCCCCCACTCCTTTGGGTTTGGCACTGATTTACTGGAGGGAGCCTTCCCTCCCCATCAGGCTTAGCGGTGACTGGGGCGTGACCCTCTTGTTTACCCACAATGCAACGAGACAGGGACCCCCCCCCCCCCACCGCCCCTGCCCCGCGCCCAGATTCCCATGATTTGCCTTGTAAACGACTAGCTGAACTGTCTGGGATCAATGTGAACAAAACTCCTGTTAACTAAACTTCAGCTGTGAGTCTCTGGCTGCCCCAGGCCCCTGCCTCGTGCCCAACCCTCAGCCCGGAGCAGCTCACTGCCTCTCCTTAACAGCGCCCCCCAAGGG
>PVJD01019590.1:0-11326 GCA_004026545.1 Mormoops blainvillei
ATTATAATGGATGCGCATTATAGAACTAAAATATGATAATTCTTGTCTGTGCAAAATTATAATACCTTTATATTTCATCTAATTTCCTTCAAAATAAGGTATGCATGATGGTTTTAAGAAGACAGAAGGAATAAAAATTGATTTTTTAATATCCTTTGTTTGCTTCTGAGAAATACCTAAAACAATAATTCCTTTGTCCCTATGTAATTCTTTGACCTGTGGTGTGATCTCATATTTACAATATGGTTATCATTGCATGATATTTATTTATCTAGAGATTAAAGGTAATGACTTTTCACATCTAGAGTATTCCCATTGTTTAGAAGAATAATCCATCAACTTGCTTTCACTTTTAAGATAATTAAGTTGCTCGTGTTGATAGGAGCTAAAGATAAAACCATATAAGACCTGCTTTGCTTAAATCACACGTTATTAACCTCGGAGAGAATTGAATGCCTAAGTAACCTTACTAGCTGAGGACAATTCCCCCTAACTATCTTCTGGACTCCTTTGTATTTCATGTATTCTGTGATGACATTGAAGAAATTTAAAATAGCGGTGTTCAGAATGAGGAGTATTCACTGTAACTCCGATGCTCTGTCTGCTGAGCAACAGAACTGTCACCGCCTGAATCCGAGCCCCCACTATCCCTTGCCCTGGGTGATTATAGTGGCCTTGTAACTCACATCCCTACCCTGGGAGTGTTTTATCCGGGAGTCTTCGTTGTTCTAGTGTATATATCTAGTAGTCTTTGGTACTTAGCAACTTGCTCATTTACTGACTTCCCTTGTGCACAATTCTGGTTCTGTTACTTCCTTGTTCAAAGCTCTTTGGTGGCTGACCACTGTCTATACAGGGGCAGGCAACAGTATGTTTACAGTTGGTCAAATGGAAAAAGACATGCAGGTTAAATAACTAACAGTACAAGAATGAACTCTGTGTTTCGCATACTCACAAGTGTAAACCCACTTTTGCCCTCCCCTGCGTATCCACTGCCTAACCTTTAAATCATTGTCCAGCCCCAAGGTGCCTTGAATCACCTTTGTCTGCCAGTGTTCTCTTCCGTGAAGCATATGTGACAGTCCCTGTCTTCCTCAGCCCTATCTGATTCTGTACGAAGGATCTGCAGCCTACAGGTCAACCCTGACCTCTTAAGCTTGTCACTTCATCTCTGGTGGCTAAGATCAGAAATTAGATGTTACCTAAAGGCGGGCTGCCTGAGATGTGCCTCCCAAGCTGTAGCCTCCTGCTTGTTTTCCTCTGTCATTGCAAACACTTAGCATTAGCTCTTGATGAATTGGCAGCGGTATGATGAGCATCGTAATGATAAGAACATGGGACTTAGAGGGAGGGGTTTGCCACTGACTTCTTGTCTGCCCTGGGCTGGCTGGTCTCTCTCTTCGAAAAGAGTGGCGTGTAGTTCCGGCAGGAGAACCCTAGTCCGTAGGGGGGAGTTTCTTTCATTTTCTTCTTAACCTTCTAGTCTACTAAGTTAGGTCATCCTCACCGAACCCTAGCGCCTTTGTCTGGGGCCCTGGATGCTCCTCTATTAATTTTGGCTCTCAGTACGAATCTCCTTGTTCTGACCCCTGAACCAGTAAGTTGAGATCTAAACTCCAGTCTTAGGTTCTGGCCAACCTCACCTCCTGAGTATCATCACATACATAGTATATGCGTATTTATTTACCCTTGGGCTCCAAATTGTTGTGTACATTCTGCAGCATACGAATGCTAGCCTGGAATGTACTTAAGCTTACCATACCCTAGATTTGGCATTTAGATCTGGGCCAGGCAAGCTAAAGCCCTTGGGCCAAAACTGGTCCAATTAAAATTAAGCCATGCCCACTCATGTATGTATTGTCTGTAGCTGCACTACAATAGCAGATTTGAGTAGTTACAACAGAAACTGTAAAACCTTAAATATTTTTATCTGACCCTTCACAGGAAATGTTTGCTGACCTCTGATCTAAAGCCAAGTAGTTTCCCTAACCTTGATGTTGCTTATTCTTTTTCGTTTCATTTTTAGAGAGAAGGGAAGGGAAGGAGAAAGAGAGGGAGAGAAACATCGGTGTGTGACAGAAATATTAATCAGTTGCCTCTCACACACCCCCAACCAGGGACCTGCCCAGCAAGCCAGGCATGTGCCCTGACTGGGAATCAAACTGGTGACCTTTAGGTTCCCAGGCCAGCGCTCAATCCACTGAGCCACACCAGCCAGGGCAATATTGCTTATTCTTTGACAATTCTTCATTTCTATACTGTCAGCCAGTATAGACCAAGAAGGCCAGTTTACTGAGTCTAAGATAGGTTTCAGCCCATTGAGACTACTTGTTTTAACTTGAATTTCCCTGTTTCCTGTCATCTTTCTAGAATGGCCTTTCCCTGTGCTTTTTAGTGAAAAAAATGCCATAGTCATAAAGTCTATTACAATAGCCATATGATGTTTTTAAATGTAATATCAGATTCTAATATCTTCCAACATTGCCAATATCTTCCAACATGACCTTTCAATAAGGTTAGGCTTTTCAGTTCTCCAGTGTCTCTAACATCAGGGCTTTGTGCTCCAGAGCTTCCAACATCTCCTATTGCCACATCTTCTAAATGTTACAACGTCCCTATCTCTTACACTTTAACCTGCAACATCTCCAATGCCAATGTTTCCTAATCTTCTCAATATCAGAGTCATTAAAAGTCTAGGGCTTCTGGTATCTCCAGCAATCAATCTTCAAGTTCTACGTCTTGTATTTCAGAGTCCAGAGTTCTAACCTCCAGTTTTACTGTGTTTCCAGTTCTCCATTATCTCCTACATAGAAGTTTTCTAGAGCTCATACATTTCATTGAGTCCCTGTCCAGCTCTTCTAATATTTTCCAGCACTTACATCATTCAGTTCCTACAAATTTTAGTGTCTCCGAATTTCTGATTTTACAATGTCTTCTAAAAGTCCGAGTCCCTCCAATGCCCAAGTCTTTTAATACTTCCAAGAACCTGGCCTTTCAACCTTCAGGTGTTCAAACAACCCCAATGTCTGAATGACTAGGTCTCTTAACATCCTGATCTCTTAAAGTCTAAGCCTCCTAATATCCAGGGCTTCCAACGTCTTTGACTTAGAGCATCATGAAAATTACATCTTTCAAATCCTATGTCTTTTAACACAAGTATGTCAATATTCAGGTTTTCCAATGTTTCCCAATATCCAGGGTTTCTGATTTTAGGCTTTCTAAATGTCTAGATCCTTTAGTGTCAACATTTCCCAATGTTTAGGGCTCCCAAAGTCCAGGACGTGCAACATCTCTAGTGTTCAGGGCTCCAATATCCATGAATTCCAACATTCAGGGCCTCCAAAGTCTCCAATGTCCAGAATAACCAAAATCTTCAAAATTCAGGGCTTCCAATGTCTCCAACATCCTGTGCTTCCAATGTCTCCAATGTCCAGGGTTTCCAATGGCACCAGTGTCAAGGCCTTCCAGCAACTCCAAGTCTTCCAACAACATTGAGGTCTTCCAGCTAATCTGCATCTTCCAGACAATCCACGCCTTCCAGACAAGCCACGTCTTCCAGTAAATCCAGTCTTCCAGCAATTACAGGTCTTCCACAAAAACCTTATCTTCCAGGAAAATCTACGTCTTCCAGAAAAATCCACGTCTTCCAGAAAAATCCATGTCTTCCAATGGTTTCAAGATCTTCCAGCTAATCCACATCTTCCAGAAAAATACAGGTCTTCCAACCAACCCATGTCTTCCACCAAATCCAGCCTTCCAACTAATCCACGTCTTCCGGACAAAATTTATGTCTTCCACTAAATCCAGGTCTTCCGATAAAGCTACGTCTTCCAGAAAATTCATGTCTTCCACTTAATCTTGGTCTTCTGCAAAGACATGTCTTCCTTGAGATCTGCGTCTTCCAGTAACCTCCAGGTCTTCCAGCAAATCAGCATCTTCCAAACAGTCAAGGTCTTCCGGACAATTCGGGTCTTCCTGAAAATCCACGTCTTCCAGAAAAGCCATGTCTTCCAGGAAATCCATGCCTTCCAGGAAATCCATGCCTTCCAATCACTTCCGGGTCTCCCAGACTATCCATGTCTTCAATCAAATCCATGACTTCCAGAAAATCCACATCTTCCAGAGAAACCATGTCTTCCAGGAAATCCTTATCTTCCAGCAAATCCTTGTCTTCCAAAAAGCTGTGTCTTCCATCAAATTTATGTCTTCCAGCCTACCCATGTCTTCCAACAAAGCCACGTCTTCCAACAAAGCCACGTCTTCCAGAAAATCCACGTCTTCCAACAAAGGCACGTCTTCCAGAAAATCTACATCTTCCAACTACGCCATGCCTTCCAGAAAATTCATGTCTTCCGACACCTCCAGGTCTTCCAGCATCTCCAGGGCTTCCAGCATCTGCTCGTCTTCCAGCATCTCCACGTCTTCTAGAATCTCTACGCCTTCCAGCATCTCCACATCTTCCGACAGCTACCCAGTCTTCCAACAGTGGGCTAAATATCCACGTCTTCCATCTCCAGTGTACCGATCTTCTAACATTCAGGTCTTCCAGTGTCTACAATATCCAGGTATTCTAACATGTTCCATACTCCAGGTCTCTCAACCTTTCCCCAGGGCCAGAATTCAAAATTAGCCTTCCCAAGTCTGAGCCTTTTCATGTTCAGATTTTTCCATAGACAGGTCTTCCAACTCAAATATTCCCGTTTCTAGTAGAATTAGCTTCAAAAAATTTATTATGGCATCCCGTCTTATAGGCCAGATATTATGGACTGACTACTGCAGCCTAATAGTATTTTTTGCTATTAGGAAATGTGTATTTATTCTTTACAACTCTTAAATATAATGTTCATAAAACAGCTTCTATAGAATAAGCACACGTGGGATTGCTGTGATAAATTTTGCTACTTTACTAATGCTTATAGTTTTTATATAATAACTATATATAGTTTTTATATATAACTATGTTTAGGTGCAAGTGAAAGTCTTATTTTAATGAGAAAACTATTTAGAGACTTTTTATTTTAGCTAAAGTTAACATACAGTGGATAACATACAATGTATTTATCCTTTTTTATAACATCAATTTTTGTTTGGTCTTATATGACTAATAATAATAATAACACTTAACATAGCATTTGCTATATCCGGGCACTGTTCTAAGGTCCTTACATGCATCAACTCATTTAATCTTCACAAGAACCCATTGAGGTAGGTACGATCATCCCTGTTTTACAGATGAGGAAACTGGCACACAGAGGTGAAGTAACTTGTCCAAAGGATACAACAAATAAATGATTGAGCTGGGATTTGAACCCAACTAACCTGTTTTCAGAGTCCGTGATCCTAACCACTATGCTATAATCTCTGCTGTTGAAAATCAAGATGAGGATTATGAGATCCAAAGCTTGATTGCTCCCATTTTATGTGCAGACTGTTATAAAATCTTATGTACAAATGGCCTTACTATATCTTATCACTATCAAAACCTATTTGTTCCTATTTGCAGATCTCATTCCTCAACTAGCTATTACCATTCCCTTGCTCATGTATATGGAACTAGGCACAAACACTCCCTCATACCATTTTCAGTTCGGGTAGACATAACATAAAGGAGCACTGAGCTCAAGTACCCTTTGCTGTAGAATCATATTCATAGCTCCATGCTTTGAGTTCTGGTGCTTGGAATTTAACTCTCCCATCCATTTTAATTCCTTATCTCTGACCATTTTCCAGTTTATACTTTACTATCTAGACCACTTACCATTAGTTTGTTTCTGACCTCCAGGATCCACCTGCTTCAAATATCACAGATCTCTTGGATTCCTACCACTGCCTTGTGTCTGACTAATGGTGACTACAACTCCTTAACCAAGCATGCTGACCTAGAGAACTAACTACTTGGTTCTCCAAGTCTCAGCTACTATCAGGTGCTTCCAACAATGTTGCTACCCACGCCTCTTGTTGGCATGACAAGCATTAAAGCCATATAATGAAATTTTGGTTAGGCAAGGAATCTCTAAAGACATAGAGTTATCTACATGGTAATACAAATAATAATGATAATATCTTACAAATGTTTAATGATTTAGTTTAAAAGTGTTGTCGCTTCATTCATTCATTCATCCATTAATTCAACAAATATTTATTGAGCGCCAAATGTGTGCCAGGCATATTTTAATGGAACTTAAAATCATCTGGGGGAAACAGACATTGTTGAAATAATTGAACAATTATTTATAAGTTTTGTAAGACCATGAAGGAACAGTAAATATAGGATGCTGTGAGAGTCTAGAACGTTAACAAAAGCACTCTTGAGGCAGTAACATCTACGGTGACTGAAGAATCTATATTCTCATTTGATTATCACAATAACTCTGTCACTTGGATAAGGTAGATTATTTTTGGATTTTATTTATTTATTTTTAGAGACAGGGGAAGTGAGGAAGAAAGAGGGAGAGAAACATCAATGTGTGGTTGCCTCTTGAGCACCCCCTCCTGGGAATCTGGCCCGCAACCCAGGCATGTGCCCTGACTGGGAATCGAACTGGTGACCCTTTGGTTTGCAGGCTGGCACTCAAGCCACTGAGCCACACCAGCCAGGGCTTATATCAGTTTTTACCTAATCAGAGGTTAAGCAGTAAGTAAGTACTAAAGATAGGCATGGGATCCACGTACAGGGTCTGGCACAAATAATGCCCTTTTTAAATTATAAAATCATAAGTATGTAGTTCTGTAACATAACAATATCACACTCAAGAATGCCATATGTTTAGGTGAAATGTTCAAATTAGAACTATAAATTATTACACCCATATTATTACCCTACCAACTGCACTCAAGCAGGTGTTACTTCTGTCGGACCCTGTATTTTGACTTTTTTTTTCCTCTACTATTTCATGCTGCCCTAAAATATATAGTAAGTACACCCCAACTGGTGTAGCTCAGCAGATTGCGTGTCGGCCTGCGAACCAAGAAGTCGCTGGTTCGATTCCCCAGTCAGGGCACAAGCCTGGCTTGCGAGGCAGGTCCCCAGTAGGGGGCACACGAGAGACAACCACACATTGGTGTTTCTCTCCCTCTCTTTCTCCCCCTCTTCCCCTCTGTCTAAAAATAAAGTTTAAAAAATCTTTAAAAAATATATAGTAAGTACAATTTTGGCGATATATATATAAGGGATATAAAAACTTGTGTACTCTTTGACTTAGTATTTTCAATGAATCTACTCAGGAGAATTATCTAAAATGTGGATAATTCATGTACAAAGACATTCCTCACATGGTTATCTGGTATAGTTAAAAACAGAAAAACCGAAGGTCTAACTTTAAAGTGATAATTAAGGAAGTGTGCTGTTTTCTTGTGATGGAATATTAATCCATTAAAATAATTATGGTCTGTTTATATTACATAATGTTAGGTGAAAAATCAGGATACAGATTATATAAAGTGTGATTGCAGTTATTTTCAATATATAATCAGAGACAAGTAACTGGAAATAAACCCATGGTAGACTGTGAACTAATGATCTCTAGGTGGATAGAATAATATGTAATTTTTATTTACTTCTTTATATATTTTTTTCTTCCATAGTTCTTACAGTATGAAAGTTTATATTCAGGAAAAATTTTTAATGATTTTACAGAAAATCATTATCTTTAATTTACACATGTAATCAAGGTTTACTGTTGAAAACATTTCAAAATGTAAGTAAGCAAAGTGAAAAAAGTGAAAATCTCAAATAAACTCAGTATTCACAGATAATGCTGTAAAATTTTAAGTGTATGTTCTTCCATAGTTTCTCAGGTATGTTTGTTTTATTTTACAAAATGATATACTGCCATTTAACCTAGTTTTTCCACTTAATAAATTGTAAACATCTTTTTGCATCAGGTAACTGTGCATCTATAGTATAATTTTAATACATAACTTATTTACTTCATTGAGTTCTTTCCATTTCTTTTGTATCATGAAAACAGTTCCAATGGGCCCCCGTGTTGTGCAGGTTGTGCAGAATGCAAACTGCCTCGTCCCAGATGGCGGCCTGTACATGGCTGTGTGTGTAGACCTGTTCGGATATCACTTAGAATAAATTCTTAAAAGAGAGTTGCTAATCTAAAGGATATGTACATCATAAAGCATATCACAGCATAAACATTCTAAGCAATTGAGATGCCAATCTGCAATTGGGGCAGATAAATAAAATTATAGTGTCAATATATGATGGAATACCATGCAGTCACTTCAATTTACACTACAGAAGAATATTTACTAGAATGGGAATATGTTCACAAGGTCTCAGTCATGAGAGGAACAGGTCACATGAATGTATATATAATATTAAAATTTCATGGAAGGGAAACTATATAAATGTCCTCAGAATATACACTATTTTAGAGTATATACTAAAATGTTTGTAGTAACTGTCCCAAAAGGAAAATTGGTAAATTGTGGTATATGTACACAATGGAATATTATACAGCAGTGAAATGAATGCGCTACAGCTAAACAGCACTAATATGGATGGATTTTACTTCTATAATGTTAAAAAAAAAAGCCAAGTCCCAGAAGAGTACATATAACTAGATATCCTTTTTATATTATTAAAAAAACAAGTAAAACAAAACACTTTACTATTTAGACATACATATTTGGGATTAAAATATTTTATTAAAAAGCAAAAGAATATCAATATAAAAAATTCAGGATAACAGTCATTGGGTTTGAGGAAAGGAGGCTGGAACATGAGAGTATCACAGAAGTGGACTGAAGTTTTTGTCAGTATTCTAGTGCTCAGGTTGGATGGGTGAGTAGGTGAGTGTTCATTAATTAATTAAAAGCATATTATTGACTATTTAATAATTGTATGATTTTATGAAAACTAAATAAAAGAACAGGTTAATGGATAAGAATAAATGAGGGCCATACATGGATAAATGAGACGCTGTGCGTGATCCATGACAGCATGAATGGATTATTCTTAATCCAGTTTTGTGCACTTGAATTTCATGATATTTTTCTTAAGCAATTATCGCTGGGTGTTCAGAATACATGTACTTTTTATTCTCTTCTGGCTCTTTATTTTCTAAATTTTGTATATGGAATATATACAATATTATACTAGTAGAAAAACAAGCCCCAAATTACATAGAATAAGATCTCACATATGTAAAAAATGCATAACAGGGACTAAAAAAGCATTGACATGTTAATTATAATTGCCTCTGTGCAGTGAGATTTCAATAGCTTTTTTATGTTTCCCTATAGTTTTTAAAATCCAAATGTTATAGAGTGAGATTACTTTGTTCTTTTTCTTTTACAAAAGTAACACATGCTTATTATAAAAGTAAAAGGGGCAGTGTTATGTAAAGGGACAAATGAAAATATCCCTCTCCCAGGCCCACTGCCCAGAGACAGGCGTGATAATATGTTTGCTTTGTATCTTCCAAGCAATTTTCTGTGTATGTAATTATGTCCTTGTGTGTTTTACAAAATGAAATCAACCTATACATAAAGCAGGTTCTCTAATAACGTTTTGTTCAATGTTCTTTTGTTAAAGTTGATGAGGAAAAAAAAATCGATTCCTGGGCGGGGCCACTGTCTGTGTGGTTTGCGTGTTCTATCCATGTCTGCATGGGTTTTCTCCAGGGACTCCGGTGCCCTCCCACATCCCAAAATGTGCATATGAGGTGAAGTGGCTTGTCTACAGTGTCCCCGTCTAAGTGAGTGTAGATGTGTGTGAGAGGACCTGCGATGGAAAGGCGTCCTGTCCAGGGTGGATCCCACCTTTTGTCCTGAGCAGCCAAGAGAGGCTCCAGTCGCCTGTGACCCTGAACTAGAATAAGCAGGTTGGAAAATCATTCTGTTACTTGTTTTTATTTATCTTTCTTAAATGCACTTGTATGTGTAGCTCACATTTCTTGGTTTTCTTTTTGTTTAAGATTTTATTGATTTATTTTTAGAGAGAGGAAAAGGGAGGGAGAGAGGAAGAAAATCATTGATGTGCAAGAGATACATCCATCAGTTGACTCTCGCACACCCCCAACCTGGGACCTGGCCCGCAACCCAGGCCTGTGCCCTGACCAGGAATTGAACCCATGGCCTTTTGGTTTAGCAGGAGGAGGTCTAACCCACTGAGCCACAGCAGTCAGGGCTCACATTTCTTTCTTTCCTTGTTTGATATTACAAGTATTGGGGTCTTTATTTAGAAGTTTGATGATATTTTCGTGACCAGAAATATGCCAGAGGCACTAAACTCCTGTTTTCTATCAAATAGCCTAGAGTAAAATTGGCTTCATTATACATTGTTTCCCTTAAAGTGGCAGTTTCCAAGAACCTATCTGTGAAGTTAAGTGAGGACTTAACTGTACCATTCCAAAACTTGATGTCCTGTCTCGCCTTCCTTCCCTGTTCAATAGAAAGTCATTATAACAGCTAGTAGAATTCCATGGTAGGGTGTACTATGTAGTTTGTTCAACTCTTTCCACATGCTAGATCTTCAGGTTAATAGTTTTTTGCTATTAGACATAATGCTGTGCAAAGCATTCTTTTACCTCTATCTTTTGCATGTCTAGAAGTATTTCTATAAGCTAGTGCCTTAGAAATATAACTGCTAGATAAAAGAGGTTGAACTAAATTGACTTCATGGCATGCTGGACACTACTATTCTTTTTAATTTTGTCGTCATTTTGGGTGAAGTGTTCAATCTCATTCCTTTAAGTTACTTTCCCTACCCACTGGTAAAATTAAGCACTTTTTAAATATATTTATTAGCTGTTTGTATTCTTTTGGAGATTTCTTGTTCATCTCTTTTGCTTATTTTTCTTTTGAGTCATTTATCTTTTATTTTCCTTGTTGATATGTAGGTGTCTGAATATTAGTGATGATATCCTTTTGTCTGCTATATAATACGAAGTCTGTCATTTGTCGTTTTATTTTTTTCTTTTAGGTGTCACATATTTATTTTGCTTGCTAATTAGTAATCTTTCTTCTCTTAAACACATAAATCATTCAGTTGGGTGATGAGAACTGTTTGGGTAAACGGTTACCCACTTTCCCGAGCACAGACGTTCAGCGCTCTCTGCTCCGAGTGTCTGTTGTTCCTGAGCCCCTGCCAGCCATGCAGAGCCGATTGGACGGCGCCCATTTCAGCTGCTGGTTGGATACTGCGAGTAGCGTTCTTTGATGAGCATTTAAATTCATCTCATTTAGACCTTAATGGAACCAAATTAGTGAAGACTCGGGGTGAAGTCAAAAAATAAACAAGAAAACATTTTCCCCTTCTCCTTCGAGACTATTGAAATTGATTTTTTTAATTTGATTTTTTTAGATGAAA
>PVJD01019591.1:0-11326 GCA_004026545.1 Mormoops blainvillei
ACAGAAACAAAGAAGGGAGAGAGAGTTTCCAGGAGGGAGAGGTTCGTACTATTGAAAGGTGAAAACTAAAGAGTAAATTAGATTAGACCATTCAGAAGTCCCGGGTTACCTATGCCAGAGTCCTTTGGTGTGGCATGAGAAGTGCTGAAGCCTGGTTCCCGTGGCCTAGGGAGTAAGTGGCATGTGAGAACTGAGTAGATCTAGATCTCACAATAAGCCCGAGAAACTCAGCTAAAGGGAGGGGGGATGGAGGACAGGGGGAACATGGATTTCTTGGTTTGATTTGTTTTTCGGAAAGCTCCAGTAGACTCAGGCTGAAGTGACATAGCCAGGACATGCTTAGAGGTTGAAAACACAGGAGAGAGGGAATATTAACCAACCTTGTGGCAAGAAGTGAGATAGGAGAAGATTAAATCTGAAAGATAGGCAGAAGGATTGTACCTGTTTTTTAAGAGCAGAGGAAGAGACATATGGGGAACTCAAGGTTGAGGGAACTTAAATCCCACAACCTCGATGTTTTTCATGAAGTAGGAGGCAAGGTCAACTGCTGGAGGACAGGAGTGGGGATGGGGAGGGGTAGAGCAGGGACTTGAATGCTAGCCAAGGTTAATATTTTCACCATTCCTTCCATAGGGGCCTTTAGAAACAGGAAGAAGCAGGAGAAATACAGGCATTATGTTGCCTAGGAAACTCAGTGGTTTGTTAAAGCAATAGTAGGTTGTTTTTTAGTCTTTTTAACCCATTCATGCCCATTGCTACCTAGAAGAGAACTGGTGAGTAGGGGTGGAAATAAAATTGTGCCTCATAGAGCACACAGTGGGCATCCTCTGTAGTCTAAGGAAAATGTGGGGGTATGTGTAGCCTTGGGACAAGAGAATAAAATAAAACTGGAGGAATCATCAACTAAGTGGCAGGCGGTAAGTTGTCAAAGACAAATTTCCACTGTCTCCTTGTGTTTGTGCATGTCCACAGGCACACACTCACATACACACACATACTACCCATACCTTTGCATGGTGTAGGTATAATTCCACTATGCCACCAACCAGAAATATGTAGGGTTAAAATGCTGGAATTATTCCTTCTTTGATGGTAGGATAATCTAATTAACTATCACCTGTTTTCACTGCTTTAAGCTTATCACTAAATAAAACTTATTTTTTCTCTTTTATTCTATGTTACCACAAAGGGTGGCCAAGGCTTGTGACGTGGAGATCTGGATTCTACATGCCCCAGGAAGAAAGTAAAGTAAAGAGACTTATGCTTAAAAAAGTCTAGGTTGTTGGGAGCTTAGAGCTGCATTGTCTGAGAGTGGAGGCCTCTCAGGGAAGGAGGAATGGAATGTGGGCCAGCCCCAGTGAGTGCCAGTTTACCTGAGTATGGGCACATATTGCAGAGGGAGGCAGAGTATCAGGGTGTCTGGGTTTTATGCTCTGGGCCCCTCCACTCTCCAAAAGCCCAGAGCAGGTACATAAATTCTACTGAGGGAGTGTTTTCCTCCAGACTCCTCCCCAATTGTCCTCCCCAAGCTAATGCTGGTTCATCTTTCCTGGCAACTTTAACATCCACGTGGATGACACATACCCTACCCTGGCTGTCCACTTCCTCGATGTGCTTCAACCCCAGCCACCTTTTCCTCTACCCCGCATTGGCCACCTCTCTTGGTCACACACTAGACCTTTTCAAAAGCCCAACCCTGGTTAAACCCAACTGTCTCTCATTCCCTAACTGCACACAAACAACTGAACATTGTAGCAGAAAGCACTGTACTCTACTGGATTGCTCACATGAAAAAGTAGAATTGTTTGTATTTATAGATGACATGACTTACGTAGAAAATTCAGTGGACTCTACAAATAAGCTACAGAACTAATGAGAGAGTTTAGCGAGGTCGAAGGATACAAGACTGACGTATATGTCAATTTTATTTCTATTTAATAACAAAGAACAATAAAAAATTGAAATGAAAAAGATACCACTTACAATAGCATTGAAAACATGGACTACTTAGGGACAATAAGATATACATATGATTCCAATTATATAAATCCCTGGGAAATGCAATCTACCCTGTAATGACAGAAAACAGATCAACAACTCCCTGGAGATAAGGAATGTAGAGGGGTTCACTTGAAAAATTTTGACCAGCCCTGGCTGGTGTGGCTCAGTGGATTGAGTGCTGGCCTATGAACCAAAGAGTCGCTGGTTCAATTCCCAGTCAGGGCACATGCCTGGGCTGCGAGCTGGGTCCCCAGGGGGGTGGTGCAGGGGGCACAGCACTTGAGAGGTAACAGCACATTGATGTTTCTCTCCCTCTCTCCCTCCCTTCCCCTCTCTCTAAAAATGAATAAATAAAATCTGAAAAAAACAAAAAAAGAAAAATTTGTCTATAATTTACAAGTGCGCATTGTTGTCCAACAATTATATAACATAGTCACAGTCCATTCTATTTCCCACTCTCCTTCTCTGGAAACATACCATCTCCAATATTTTCAAATCTCCAATGTCTCCTTTTTATTATAACTCTCAACTGATCACCTTGCAATTTATTTTATTAAGAAAATAAAAGCAATTAGATGGAAACTCCCTCATCTTCCCACCACCAGACCTACCAAACCCTACATATATCTACATATTCTGTTTTCCTTCTTGGTACAGTGCAGAGTGTCCTTCCACCTATCAAGAACCCTCCCCTTTGACTCTGCATCCATTTGCCTCTCATACTCTGAAGACCTTGGCTTTCACAGTTATCCCCTCTCTTTCCTGCATATTAATACCATCTTTCTTACCTGAACATACACATGTGTAGATAAACATGATCTAGTGTTTCTTCTGCCCTGACTTTATCTCTGAACATTCCTTTGTCAGAGTTTTTTATGTAATTAAAATTCTTCATAAACATGATTATAATGACTGCATAGGACAGCATCATATGTATTAACCATAACTTATTAGACCATTCTCTATTTGCATATCTAGTCTTATTTCCAAATTTTCTTTATGGACAAGAACTCTGCAATGAGCACTCTGCTGCAAATTATTTCACCTGTTTCTGATTATAGCCTTAGAACAAACTCTTTGAAATTCAACTCCTGGGTCAAAGGTTATGCCAATTTCTAAAAATAGATTTATTGTGTCAGAGGTTATGAATATTTTTCATGAACTTGGTTGTCATGGTTGATTTTATGGGTTAACCTGGCTGAGTCACAGGGTGCCCAGATTGAATATTATTTCTGGGTGTGTCCATGAGGGTTTTGCCAGATGAGATTACCTTTTGAATTGGTGGACTCAGTAAAGTAGATAGCCCTCCCCAACCCAATGTGGGTGGGCATCATCCAATCCATGGAGAACCTATATAGCACACGAAGCAGAGGAAGGAAGGATTTGCCTACCCCTTTCTTGCCTGCCAGCTAGGCTAGAACATTGGTCTTCTCCTGCCTTTGGACTGGGGCTTATACCATTAGCTCCCCTGGTTCTCAGAGCCAATTCCTATATTAAATATCTATATCTATATCTATATCTATATCTATATCTATATTTATATCTATCTATCTATTTATAATCTGCTGTGTGTAGTGTGTGTTTTGTTTCTCTGGAGAACCGTGGCTGATACACTTTGCTATGCTAATGGATATACCAACAGGCAATATTAGAGACTATTCATTTCACAGTGTTCTCTTCAACTAAACTAGGTATGATTGTCTTTTCAAGTTTTTCCTATAAGTATGTTCCATACAATATTTGCATACTAATACTACAAAAAGTGCTCACTGCTTTTCTGAAGTTCAAATTTAACAAAATGTCCTGTATTTTATCTGGTATCCTTACCTGAGGTAGATATCCAAACCCTCTTCTAACTTGGAGATAATCCTTCATTGTGAATGTGGGAGTCAAGTACTCACCTGCAACCATGGAAAATAGGAGAAGCACATGTTGCTGCTTCACACTCCCTGATTGATTAGGGCACCAATACGGGACACAGGCTCTCATGAAAGACTTTGAATCTTGAGAGATTTACACAAAAAGTGGCAGTTTTCAATTCATTCATAGAAACTACATCTAGACTTCCAGCCAAATTGGAGGCATAGGTAGATACACTTTGTCTCCTCACCCAATCAAAAGAAGGACAACAACAAATTTAAAAACAAAAAGCAACCAGAACTGCCAGAAAATCAAACTATATGGAAGTCAGACAACCAAGGAGTTAAAGAAGAAACATTCACCCAGACAGGTAGGAGGGGTGTAGATGAAAACCGGGGCTGAGAGGACACATGGCAAGGTGGAGGCTGGCAGACTAGGTGGTCCCACATTTGTGTGCAGATAAACTGGGAGGAACAACAGGGGAGCAAAACAGAGCACACAACCCAGGGTTCCAGCATGGGAAACCAAAGCCTCAAAACCTTTGGTTGTAAAACCCTGTGGGGGTTGCAGTGGCAGGAGAAACTCCCAGCCTCACAGGAGAGTACATTGGAGAGACCCATGGGGTCCTGTAATGTACACAAACCCACCCATCTGAAAATCAGCACTAGAAGGGCCCAATTTGTTTGTGGGTAGCAAGGAAAGTGACTGAAAGCCAGCCGAGATGGAGCAAGCAGCATTGTTCCCTCTCTGACCCCTCCCCCACATACAGCGCCACAACGCAGCGAGGTGGGTTGCCCCACCCTGGCGAATACCTAAGGCTCTGCCCCTTACAATGTAAGAGCAGCACTGAGGCAAGGAAATCTGGCCCAAGTGAAAGAAAAGATCAAAAGTCCAGAAAAAAAATACAGCTAAGTGATTAAGAGATAGCCAACATACCAGATGCAGAATTCAAAGTACTGGTAATCAGGGTGCTTACAGAAATGGTTGAGTGTGGTCACAAAATAGAGGAAAAAATGAACGCTATGGAAAGTGAAATAAAGAAAAATACACAGGAAACCAACAGTGAAGGGAAGGAAACCAGGACTCAAATCAATGATTTGGAGCAAAAGGAAGAAATAAACATTCAATCAGAGCAGAATGAAGAAAGAAGAATTCAAAAAAGTGAGGAGAGGCTCAAGAACCTCCAGGACAGCTTTAAACTTTCCAACATCCAAATGATAGGGGTGCTAGAAGGAGAAGAGGAAGAGCAAGAAATTGAAAAATTTTTTGAAAAGATAGTGAAGGAGAACTTCCCCAGTCTGGCAAAGGAAATAGATTTCTGAAAAGTCCAGGAAGCTCAGAGAGTCCCAAAGAAGTGGGACCCAAGGAAGCATAGGCCAAGGCACATCATTACATTTCCCAAGATTAAAGAGAAGGGGAGAATCTTAAAAGCAGCAAGAGAACAGGAGACAGTGCCCTACAAAGGAGTTCCCATAAGACTATCAGATGATTTCTCAAAAGAAACCTTACAGGCAAGAAGGGGCTGGAAAGAAGTATTCAAAATCATGAAAGGCAAGAACCCACATCCAAGATTACTCTATCCAGCAAAGCCATCATTTAGAATGGAAGGGCAGATAAAGTGCTTCCCAGATAAGGTTAAGTTAGAGTTCATCATCGCCAAGCCCTTATTAAATGAAATAGTAAGGGGACTTATCTAAGAAAAAGATGATTGAAAATATGAACAGTAAAATGACAATAAACTCGCAACTATCAACAACTGAACCTAAAACAAAACAAAACAAAACAAACTAAGCACACAACTAGCACAGGAACAGAATCACAGACATGGAGATCACATGGAGGGTTACCAGTGGAGAAGGGGAGGGTAGTGAAGGGGAGAAAAGGTACAGAAAATAAGAAGCATAAATGGTAGATACAAAATAGACAGGGGGAGGTTCAGAATAATGTAGGAAAGGGAGAAGCCAAAGAACTTATATATATGACCCTTGGACATGAACTAAGGGGGCCGAATGCTGGTGGGTGAGTGCAGGGTGGAAAGGAATAAAGGGGAGAAAAAAAACGGGACAACTGTAATAGCATAATCAATAAAATATACTTTAAAAATAAAGAAAGAAACTACATCTTGCAGAGGCCCCAGTAGCCAGTGTTGGATCACTGCAGTCCAGAGGCAGCAATGTTTTGTAGTGATTATTCCTAGAGATGGCGAAAGTAGCTGTTGCCAGTCGTGACATATTAACCAAAATGACCCTATGGTATGATCATAACTGGAGTCCTCACTGCCAAGCCTCCCTTGTTTCTTGCTCATTTCCTTAGCCTGGTTCATCTGCCTTCCTGTTGATTTTGTGAAATGCTCAAAAATTTGCTTAATTCGGGCAGAGCTAGTTTCTGTTGTTTGCAACCAAGAACTCTGACTGTTTAAATATAAGCCCAGGCAGATAAAAGAAAAATTGAAATCATGATATTTCTGCTAATTTTTGTATTCCTAAAAATGAATTGTATTATTTTTAAAGATATTCTCCTAACCAAATGACTGTTGCTTGAAAGACAGATTTGGAATTTTTGAAAATAAGCAATAGATGGTACTATAAGGTAATATATTCTTAACTGTGCATCCAAATAACTAGGTTTCACAGTCTTGGTAACACCATCACCAAGGGCACTGCCAATAAGAATGGCTAATATTAGCTGAGTGACTAATATGTACCAGAAACTATTCTAAGTGTTTTATAGGATGAATTCATTCCTTTCACCCAATAAAGCAGGTACTTTCATTACCTACATTTTGCATAAGAGTCAACCAAAGCATGTTCAGGCTAAGTAATTTGTCTAAGGTAGGAAAATTAATTGGTAGCGAAGATGAAATTCGAACCAAAAAACTCTGGCCCCAGAGCCCGTCGTCCTAACCCATGTGCTCTACTACTTCTCACAATTATGCTACGGCAGTCGCTTACTAACTGCCTACTCTGAGCCAGATTCTGAGCCAGGCCTGTTGCACGCTGAGCAATTTCACATATGAGGGAACTGAGACTTGGAGAGGCTAAGTAACGAGTTCATGTTCCACAGAGACCAATCCAAGAACATTAATAGATAAATCCCATAATGTTAATAGTAAAATTAAAGTACATTAAATAAAAACAATTTGTCACTTGAGAGAGTAATCCCACTTTAGGGAGAGGGAAAAATAGACTTTGAAAGTGGTTGGCATGGTAATCTGTTTCTTTTCATTTTAGTTCTTCAGAGAAGTGTGGCCAGAATATCCTCCCTCTTTACTTCCCTCCCTCTAGGAGCTAAAGAAGGTATGTAAGCTAAAGGCACTAGTGGAGCCTGGCTCATCTGGGCTTCTGCATGTTTCATTGTGAGGATGCTGTCTAATGCTAGTGAGCAAAGGCGGTGACTCAGAACTTAGGTGGGCTCTGGGAAGGAAGCAGCCTCTCTGGCAAAATAATCGTAATATTTATGTGGAAGAGTAAACTTAAATAGCTAAGAAAAGTTTGAGTCAGAGGAGTAATGCTATCAAAATATACTATAAAACCACAGCATGTAAAACAGTGTGATAGTGGTGCAAGAAGAGACAGCTCAATGGAACTGAATAGACAGTCTAGAAAAAACAAAACTATATGTTTGTATGTACATATGTATACATATAAATATGTGAATTTATAAGGTAAAGGGAAGACCACAGAATGATGGGAAAGGGAAGGGTTATTCAATAAACGATGCTAAGATGATTTATGACTTAGGAAAAATAATCACATCATACACTGAAATAAATTCTGCATGTGTAAAAGAAAAAGATTTGAAAAGGAGGAAATGAGATTATCTATCCAATTCCTGGATGAGGAAGTGCTTTCTTCATAAACACATGATAGAAGAGATCACAAAAAAAGAAATTGGTATGCCTATATAAAAATTAATTTTTCTGAATTTCAAAAAACAACATAAACAAGATAAAAGGCAAAAAACTCAGAAAATTTTTCCAATACAAATAAACAATTGATAGAGATGATGTAAATCAATAAGAAAGACTCTAAAAAAGCAAATGACAAATGGACAAAGAACTGAACAGATGGATCACATATGAAGAAATACAATTACGTAATGCAATATTAACAAACTTTGGCCTCACTTGAAATTCTAAAATGACAGCTAAAAATAAAATAGCATTTCCCACCTACCGAATCAACAAAGATGTTTAAAAGTCATAACCCCCTAACATTATAAAGCACTTTTATGTACTGATAAGGAGGACAAATTGGTCTGGCCTTTCTGAGTGGCAATTTGGCAGGATGCAGAGAGCCTTCAAAAAAGCTCAAGCCTTTTCTTGTACAGATTCCATGTCTATAATTTTTAAAAAGATTTTATTTATTGATTTTTGAGAGAGAAAGAGAAGCAGGGAGAGGGAGGGAGGGGGAGAGAGAGGGAGGGAGGGGGAGAAAGAGAGAGAGAGAGACAGAGAGAGAGATAGACAGAGAGAGAGAGACATGGATTTGTTGTTCCACTTATTTATGCATCTCTGGTTGCTTCTTGTATGTGTCCTGACCGGAGATGGAACCTGCAAATTTGGTGTATCAGGATGACTCTCCAACCAACCAAGTACCTGGCCAGGGCCTCCATGTCTACAAATTTATCTTAAAGAAATAGACACACAGGTAGAGATTTCTGTGCAATGGCATTCATTTCAGCCCTAGGAGAACCATTAGGAAAATGGTTAAATACATTATGAGACAGCCATAAAATAGAATGTCATGCAGCCATTAAAAGTGATGTTTTCAAAGGATTTTTAATGACAAAAATGTATGATAATAAATTAGATAATCCAGGTGAAATGGATAAATTCCCAGAAACACACATATTAACCAAAATTGACTCAAGAAACAGAAAAGTTGAACAGACCTATAACTAATAAAAAGATTTGATCAGTAATCAAAAGCCTCTGATTATCACACAGGCACTCCTATTTCCCATCTACACCTTTTATAAAGAATCATTTTTTGATTAAACAAACTATAAATAGTTTTGGGTTCAGGTTCCAGACAAAGGCAACAGTCGAGGTGGATAAGGTTTGTTTTAATCCATCTCCTTATGTACTTTTGGATCATCTCAAAGGCACTATTTTGATTTTCCAGCGGTCTGGTATTATCATTTCCACTCTAGAAAAATTTTCTCTAAGGCAAAGAGCAAGTAAATGAATGTATACTCAATTGGACTTAGCTGATAATACCTGTTTTTCCCAGGAATACTTGCATATTGATAGAGGCCAAAGCCTTGGCCAACAGAATGAATCCCTAAGTGGCCAGAATGTAAGTGGCCTATAGACAAGGCCATTCCCTGCTTCCTCTGGCCTGTCTCATATCTCGCTACCCCACCCCTTCTATACAAGCTAAGCTGCAAGAAGAGTCTCTTGCTCTTCTTGCGAAATGGATCTACTGGCTGTGTTTCTTTGTGTGTCTCATACATGTTCGGGTTTCTCAAGATCTCCTTCAATTTGGAAGCCTTCTTACGTATCTACTCAACTCTTACCTATCCTTTGGAGCCACCTAAATCCCACATGCCCTCTGAATTCTTCTTTCATTTATGTATTAATTCAATGACTATTTCTTGAGCACTGTTCCAAGTACAGGAGATATAGTTGGTGGTGGAAACACATATAGGTCCTGACCTCATGGAGCTTAGTTGATTGGGAAAGATATCAAACAAGTAAATAAATACATGTATAACGACAAATTGTGGTATGTACATTGAAAGAAGAGAACAGGGTGCAGTGAGAGACAATACTAAGGTCAGAGTGAGCAGCTTCTTTGAATAGCCCGACTGTCTCTGACCACTCCCTAATTCGAGCCCCTAAAGCCTTAGTGTGTGATTTAGGTACTCAAATATGTATTTGGCATTCTTTATATGTCAAGCCCTGTGCAATAATAATACTAAAAACCATTGATCAAGCAATTACCATATAGCAGGCACTGTGCTGTACACTTTATATATTACCACACATTTAATCCTTACAATGACTCATGACAGAAGTGCTGGTATTATTCCCATTGTATAGATGAGATGACTGACTCACAGAATGGTTTAGTTACTTATCCAGGATCATTCATTTAGTTAGTAACAAAGCTGGGTCTCAAGCTCAGGTTGTGTGGATTCTGAGTTCACTTATTTAACCACAATACTGTTCTCTGTAAAATGTGTGCAAATGTGTTTGTGTGTCTGTATTTGGGGAGGGTATGTAGTTGAAGAGATGGACCTAGCTAGGGAGTCTGCCATGCACCAACTGACCATACCGTGCCTTACCTCAGTTTTCCCCTTGGTGCCCAAGAGAAAGGGAAAGAAATCAAATCTGCTGGTAGCAAGGGAGTGTGATGCAAGGGTGGTAGGGTTTCACAAGATACAACCACAGCACTTGACCTGGATCTTGGCTGAATTTGAAATTTTTCTGTGGAGAAAGGGAAAAGAGTGAGAGGGCTTGAGAACATCCTGTCCAAAGGCACAGAGATAGAAAGAACACGATGTGTTTTAAGAGTGGGTGGGCTGTTCTTGACCCTGCCTGGGGCCAGAGCCAGGGCAGCAGAAGGGGGAGGCCAGGCTGTGCTAACTTTTCCTCCTTCCATTTTTGGAAATACATAGTCTCTTCTCCCTGGAAAGGTGTCCATTTCTTCACTTTGAAAGCAAAGCCTGGTATTGAGGAGGCATGAAGATGGGGGTGTCGCAAGTCACCTCTCTGCTTTCCAGAGAGTGAAAGATGCTAATTGCAGGAAAAACTATTTTTTCCAGAAAACTGTTAAGGACACATTTAATCTCCTGCATAAATTGCGAGAGTTGGGTCATGGTTCTCTCTCTTCTGGAGCAGTATAAAAATTAAAATTTTGTCCACAAGCTAGGAAATGAAAACTTACCACTAGCAGACCATCTATGCTCTCCTTCCCCTCTTGGGAATCCTTTCAGTGACTTTGTTCTAGACCATTGATACAATGCTCATTAACAGAACGATTTCGGATTTTAGGGAATGTTCTGTCTCATTCCTCTTCTTTCTAATATCCCCCAGAGTTTCTAGAAGAGCACTGAGCACAGACTAGGTGCCTCAATCTCCTCGTCTGCAGGACAGACCCAGTAATAGTCCCTACTTCAGAGAGTCGTTGGGACAATTAAATGAGATATGAATAAAATTCTCAACACAGAGCCTGGAAGTAAACTCCTTTCCCATTAATGTTAATGATTCCTGAGATTTGTTGATTGTGCGTGGGCTTTTTGTTTGGTTTGATTTGCTTTTATAATAGTACGTTGGGAGAGGAGGCATTTGATGGGGAGCAAAGAAATGTTCCTGTTCCTAACACTCCTAAACGTAGACAACTTCTGAAGTCAACCCCCCGGGGTTATTTTAACTATTATGAACTTAAGAAAAGTTCCTAAACAGTCACCAAAACAAACCCCATTTCCCTTGGCTTGCTTCTTAATCTAGGGCAAGCAT
>PVJD01019592.1:0-11316 GCA_004026545.1 Mormoops blainvillei
AGAGACAGTGGGTGAAGAGAAGAGGATGGAGAGGGAGTGTGGAAAGGCAGGGCCTAATCACAAAGCACTTAGCCCACACGTCTGGGCTGCGGGGTAAGCGCCATATTTCATGATACATTCAACCTGATTTTCCAACTCGTTGAAAACATTCGCCAGCTGCTGCAGAGTGACTCTGTTTATTGTGTACACGAGCTTGCTCTCATGGGCCCCCCTGGAAGGAAGTCCCCAAGGGGAGCTCCAGAGCAAAGCCCAGGTCGAGAATGTCGAGCTGGATGAGATACTGGGGCTTCATTGGGTCATGGGGAGGACTCAGAGCTAGGGCCTGCCCAGGAGTGTGGGGCAGGGCAGCTGGGAAAGCTGATGGTTCTGGAAGCTTCCATGGGCACATCCCGGATAGGAACTCTGATCATGAACAGTGTGAACTTTCTCCCACTTGCAATCCCCCATGTGCAGACCCCTACGTACAATCATGAAATGACATATAGTCATGTGACATGGCACCTCTCAGGATGGTTCCCAGGGGCTAGTCCTCCTGCCAACACCCAAGCAGTCCGACTCTCTGCATCTGTAGAGACCACGCATCACCTTGTAAGGTGCCATCTGTCCTAAGCACCAGCTCTTCAGGTCGACTGTGAGAACCTCTCCTTTCCCTACCACCTCAGTGCTGGGACCCTATGGGTGCAAGTTCCCCCACCCTTGTCCTTTCCTCTGTCTGCTGTGCCTCTGACAGAAGCTTCTAGAAGGAAAGGAGGCTCTCCGATGGGTACATCCGTATGAATAGGGTTTTGCTAGCATGTTGGAATGCCAGGTGGCAGTCCCCAGAGGAACTGAGATGCTTGGCAGTGAAGCTATAAGTCAGAGTGAGGAAGAATTTGTAGGAAGGTAGAGGCAGTACTGGGTGAGGCAGTAGGCGCACCTGGGCAGCCCTCCTCACAGACCTGGTCACAGATACTGACCCCTCTGCCAGTCAGTTTGGCCCGTTCACATTTTAGCCCGTTATCAGCCCATAGACTAGGATAAAAGTTTAACAGACCTTCCAAATCTTTCCTAGGAACAGATAGGACCTGAGAGCCCCCACCCCACTATCATAGATTCCTTGACCTTGGCTTTGAACTTCAAAGCCAGGCCCAGCTCTGTGAAGGCCAAGAGCAAAGCCTTCCCATGGTGATAGGCCTCTCCAAGTCTGGCCAGGGCTCTGTGGGGACCTGACCATCAGACCTCATCTGTATGAGCCAGGTTACGAGGCCGCGGATGAGGCAGATGGAGTGGAGGAGGCCTGGCTCACCCGCAGGGCATCTGCTGTGCCGAGGTGCGATCCGCTGTCAGCGTCTCCTCACTTCCAACCGCTCGAAGCTCCCTTTATCCGTTTGTCTCTGGCACGTCTCCGTCAGGTTTGATGGGGACGATGAATTCCTCTCATGGCCTGCCCCCGGGAAGGGACTTGGCCCACAGCCCCATGTTGAGTCAGAGAAGACCCAGCTTGGACTGTGTCCCCGCTCCCAGAACACTCAATTCTGGCGGTTCTGCTGTGAGAGAATTATTATTATGAGCATTTACACAGTGCCTGCACATCCAGTTGAAATGCTCTGAAATATTTTAATCAACAGCGGTGTCTGTAGAATTGCTTAGATTTGATTCTCCGAACTACACAGGCCAGGTCGGTTGACAGCAAGGACAATGTCCAAAGGAGGGATTGAAACTTGGTAGGTTGGCAATCAGTGGCATGATTATTTTTCCGTAACAGATTCCTTCTAGAAAGTCTCTGATCCCTGTGGTTCAAAATATTTCTCTTGATTTTATTTCCACCCCACTAGGTAACCTCAATGTCAATTTCCTTTGGGGGAAGACAGTCAAATGTCCCCACTATAGTTTGCCCATCTTTAAAGGGCAGTTTGAGCCTGGGTGATGGTCTAGACTCTAAGCTCCCTCAGGGGTGTCCAACATGCAGCCCGTGGGCTGCATGCAGCCCAGGATGGCCGCGAATGCGACCCAACACAAAATCAGAAATGTACTTAAAACGCGATGAGATTTTTTTTTGAGATTATATGTCACAGTGTATTTAATTTGTGGCCCAAGACAACTTCTTCTTCCAGGGTAGTGCAGCGATGCCAAAAGGCAATACCCTTGCCTAGGCTGTCGGCTGGGGTGGGGGCCGGCTGGGTTTAGCAAGAGCAGCTGGGCTTGAAGGCAAACACCTGAACCACCCAAGTCTAACGAACCAGACCTCCCTGGGAATGGGAAGGTTGTGGAGAGAGGTTTTTTTCCTGCCTCCTCAGGGATGAGTTTTCCAGAACCACAACCCACCATGTCGTCACTGAAAAGGTACTGTGCTCGGGCCACTGGGCAGTCAGTTGCGGGCAACTTAGAGCAGGAAGGCTGTCAGTTAGACCTAAGGAAGGACTTGGATCCCTCCGTGCTGATAGAATAAGAGCTGAGCTTTGTCCTCATAATCTTACTTTGGATTATTTTTACTTCCCTTGGAAGCTTGTAGCATAGAGGAAGGATGAGAGCATCCGAAAGCTTAGAGATACTGAATCTTTTAATATCCTGGTAACGTTTTCTACCAGCCCTTCTTCTGCTTTCTAGGATTGTACCGATGTCTGGTTTTTCCAGTAAGGTTCCCCACACTCCTGATACACAACCTGGAGCCAGGATGGCCTGAGCGTGGCGGTGGAAGAAGCTCATTGACCGATGCTGGGTGTCGCGACCATGCACGGCACTGGGGCCTGTGGGTCCTCACTAAGAGGCCCTTCCTGAGCCCCTGGTAGCACCCCCTTGCTGCCAGTGGAGAGAGGTTTCCTAGAAAAAGTAAATTGTAGAGGGAATTGATCTAGTGTCCAGAGTCTAAAGATCAACAAAGGCCCCTGTCAGAACTCCTGTAAGTGGTTGATCAACAGTGTCTATTAGAAAAAATAAATAACATCCCCAAAGGGGAGCAGTCTTCCCGGATCCCGCCCGCCTTTCAGCGAGAAGCCCCTCTCCTAGGAGGCTCCCTGAGCCTTGTACTTTGGTCTTACTCTTTCCTTGAAGTGCTGATCTTGCTGCCGGAGCGCTCTGCCCTCGGTCACCTCACAGGCTCCATGGCACAGGGGAGCCTTTGGGAGAGGCCTTGGCCAAGCCTGGGGAGGGGTATGGGGGATTCGCGGCTGGGCTGGGCCCTCAGAGTTGAGCGTTGCTGGCCGCCCACCCATGTGTGCACGTGCCTTCTGAGGTAGCTTTGACACCCAATGTACATATTAGGAAACGGAGGCTCAGAGAGGTCAAACAGTTTGCCCAGGTTTGCCCAGCTGGCAAGCAGGTAAAGCCAGGACGGAAGCCCAGCGGCATGCGGTTTCCGTTCGAGTTCTCCTTCCCCTTCTCTGGGGCTGTTTCAGCTGTTGCCGGCCTTTGAATCACTTGGGGATCTTGTTAGAAGGCAGGTTCTCCTCACATAGGTCTAGGGTGGGGTCACAGGGTCTGTATTTCTAGAAGGTTCCCAGGTAATGCCTATGCTGCCCTCTGAGCACCGAAGACATACCACGAATACCTCAAAGTGGGTGGTCTTGGGGGGGCACTGCCCATAGAATGGGGGCTGGGATCACTCTGGAAGAGGGGAAGGTGTAAATACCAAACCTAGCACAGGCCTCAGGGGAGGCAGAGGGGTCAGGAGTGGGGGGACAGGGCGGCTGTGCACTCTGCCCCTCCCTCTCCTCAGAGCACTCTTGGTTTGAGCCTTGCGCTGGCCAGGTTTCTAATACGGATTCAGTTTGTGCCAGTCTCTGTGGACACCTGGAGCCAGGAGCAAGCAAGAACAGAGGGACACAACACCAGCCAAGTTCCATCCTGGTCCAGGACTCTAGCAGACCAGCTTGCTTATCCATCTAGTGACTCAGGCCTTCTGGCAGACCGACCGTTCCCAAAATGGCTACAACAGTGTCTTCCACCCCACACATGATTCTTAAAACCAGACTTTCCATCTGTGGGGCGGAGCGGCGGGTGGGCAGCCTGTATTCCTTCCCCATGAATCTGAGTGGGGGTGTGATCACAGCTGAAGGGACTCTCTGTGTCTCCCAAGGCTAGGCCGCAGAAGGCAACATGTCTTCCACGTGGCTCCCTTGGGACACTTGCTGTGGGGACCCAGCCTCCATGCTGTGAGGAAGCCCAAGCTGTCCCCAGGAAAGGCCATGTGTAGGAGTCTGGCTAACAGGCCGGGTGAGCCCAACCAGCAGCCAGACAGAGGAGTGGACAGGCCCCTGGGTGCTTCCTTGAGTCTCTCTCGTCTTTGCCTCCTTCCAGCTCAGGTTTCAGACATCATGGAGCGCAGGGAGTCACTTTCGCCGGGCCCTTTTTGAATTCCTGACCGACAGACTCCTCGAGCGTAACGAAACGGTTGTTTTTAATGGCAATGCCTCTGGGATGGCTTGTCCACAACAGGAATAACCAGAACAGGCCCTCAAGCAGGGGCTGCCAGAGGGGGTGTAGGGGACAAGGCTCAGAAGGGATTTGGGACAGTGAGGATAAGAAGTGGCTCAGATCGGGATTCACGCAGCACTTGGCACTTTAAAGGTGTTTTTCCATACTGTTGATCTCTCCACAATTCTCATTTTATATGTAGAAAGGCCCTCTTTTCAGAGATCTTATGTTGAGGCTCATGGGAGTTCTGGGCTTGCTCAAGGCCACACTGAGGTCAGGGCACACCAGAGTGACCCCCAGGTGTGACTCCAGACCCAGCGCTCCTGCCACGAAAGCTGCGGTGCCTCAGTCAGACCTTGACAAATAAAATGTCACTGCCTGGCTCAAAGCCACGGATGGCTGGAGACCTCCTCTCGGCATGATTAGTTTGAATTTTGTGCCTTTAGCACCCATCATGGGAGAAGAAAAATCTCGAACATTGTTAATAAACAGAGTCAGAGGAAAGCACTAGAACAGGGCAGGTGTTATTTATCAAATGTGAGAAGTTAATCAAGAAAATCAATCCTGGAGTGACTGTTTTACAGGAGGATGAGTGTCAGCGTGGGGACTTAGCGCATTGGTTCTCTAGGACCTGAAGGTGAAAAAGTGGCGAGAAGATTTTAGGGTCTTGAGCCTATCTGGTGGCAGATGTTTTTCTTTTTTCCCATCTTCCGCATATCTACCATTAGGGCACCCGCGGAAGGGTACGGGGCCAGTGCTATAGAGATGGGATTTTGTCCTGACCACCCTCTCGGCAGACACCCACCTGTCAAATTCCTGACACAACGCACAGAAGTGGTGACCCTCCTCCAGAGCGACAGAAAGGGGGATTCCTCTCCCTTTTCCTGCATCTCTGTGTTTCTGGCGAGAAGAGGCACTTTAGTCTCCCCAAAGCCCCTCGAACTCACACCTTCTGGATGACATTGACAACACTTCAATGACGCGATTGCTTATATCGCATCTTGACGAGGTTAAAGTGTCCAGTTATCTGATAAAACACTAACCAGGCTGTTACAGTGAATGTATCTTGTGAATACGGTTCATATTTAGAATCAACTGAGTTTAAGTAAAAGAGATGACCCTCCGTAATGGGGGTGGGCCTCATCCAATCAGCTGAAGACCCTGAGAGTAAAAACGGGTTTTTCCGGGAAAAGAAGGAATTCTGCCTTAAGACTGCGGCATCAAACCCTGCCTGAGTTCCCCGGTTACTTGGCAGATTTTATACTTCCTGGTCCCGCAGTCACATCAGCCAATTTCTTAAAGTTTTATATTTTTTTATAAAATACATATATTCAGAAAAATATATTTATTTAAAATATATATCCACGTTTTCCTCTTTATTGAATGTATTCGGGTGACACTGATTAACAAAATTATTAGGTTTCATGTGCACAGCAACACCAATTCCACAACACATCATCTGTACACCGTGTTCTGTGTTCACCACTCCGAGCTTCCTTCCATCACCTTCCATCACCTTCCATCATATATATGTATCATAACTATACTTATTTATTTATAAAATTAAACTAAGATATACATTTAGAAAAAATATATATTTATTTATTTACAAACCTCCTATTGGTTCTGTTTCTCTGGAGAACTCTACCTGATACAGATGCTATCCTGAGTATGTTATGTTGTCCTGATATATATACATATATATATATTTTTTAAGTATATATTTTTTTTCTTTAATTCTCACTGGAAGATATGTTCATTGATTTTAGAGAGAGGAGTGGAGAAGGAGAGAGAGAAACATCGACCAGTTGCCTCCCAGTTGCTTCCCATACATACCCCAACTGGGGATGGAATGTATACCCTAGGTATGTGCCCTGACCAGGAATTGAACCCACAACCTTTTGGTGCATGGGAGGATGCTCCAATCAACTGAGCCACCTGGCCAGGGCTGTCCTGACGTTTTTTATTCTCCTTAACAACTCTTTGCGCCAGGGTTTCAGACTGGGGTGATGACAGTGGTGGTGAAGGCAGGTGGAAGGTGAAGGTGTCATGCACACACGCACGTCCTCTGAGCCCATTTCAGGCGCACCCTCTACTGCAGGTAGAAAGGAGGGTGTGGTCTGGTGGGAAGCGCATGGAGTCGAGAGAGTCAAAGGTCAGCGCTAGGTTCTTTGACGCTCCCCCCCGTAACGTGGGGAGAACTCCGAGAGTGACTAAGGTCTCAAATAAAGTCATGGACGGAGAAAGACAAATCCTGTATGGTGTCACTTATATGTCAATTCTAAAAATAAAATAAAATAAAGTTGATGTCACAGGAACAGAGAATAGAATGGTGGTTGCCAGGGGCTGGGGTGGAGGGAAAGAGGATAATGTAGGTCCAAGGGTACAGACTTCAAGTTACAAGAAGAGTAAGTTCTGAGATCTAATGCCGGGCACGGCAACTAGAGCTGATAGTGCATATTGGATACTTGGAAGTTGCTGAGCGCAGATCTTGACCGTTCTCGCCACACACATAGCAGTTAACCAAGGGAGGTGAGGGATGTGTTCATTAGTTGTTCTTGGTAATCATTCCATAATGTGTGTGTATACTGAATGATTCCATTGTGCGCTAAATATATGCAGTTATATTTGTCCATTAGTCCACAGTAAAGTTAAAAAACTAAACAAAATTGAAAATAAAAATAGGTTATGGAAGTTAAAGCATGTTGTGAAACAGTATACATGTGTAATTTGATATCCTCATATTCTCAAACCCAGATTGAGATCACAAATTATATGAGATCATTTATATCTGGGGAGAGTATGACAAATGGGTGGACACAGGCTTGACTCTCCTTCCTTTGACTGACGGTCCAGCATCTTTCAAATAAGGAGAGAAGACCTGGGGGTCATTTGTCAAAAGCAAATCCATATTTTAAGAGAGTTCTAGCTGGGATGCAGATATGAGGCTACTAAACTGCAGCACTGGGACGTGAAAACCCCACTGGAAGGGGCCTGGGTCAGGCATCTGGGCTGGGGGAGGGGCGCAGCTGGCGCCCTGGCATTCCTGTCCCAGTTGCTTCATTTTCCTTAGCTCGCTTCGACTTTTCAGAGCCAATGATCCTGAGGATTTGGAGGCACCAGAGGGCTCAGGAGAATGCCCCTGGACAGTGACCTGCTTGTGCCCTCAGCAGGGGGTTGGGAGCAGTGAGCAGATGACATGGGAAGGCAAAGAGTTTACATTGTGCGCTGGAATGCTTCCAGGACTTTGTGACTGGCAGACACTGGTTTGCAGAGTGCCCTGTGCCTCGCTCCGTGTGTATAGGGCCTTGAGGACCATAGAGTATGCCTTTCTGGTCTTTTTTTTTTTTTTTTTTTTTTTACCTCCTTGCTTGCATGGCTCTTAGACTAGGCTATGAGTTTAATGTGGTCAGGGGCCATCATGCCCTGTATCCTTGCACATGTTTAATGGGTAAATAAATGAAGTCCCAAGGATGCTCAATCCACTGGTCATCATTTATGTTCATATTCCTGTGTGTACCATGTCAGGGGATCCATGGGAAAGTAGCAGAGGAAAAGGGGAAAGAGGAGGGGAGGGGAGAACAAAGATGGGTGCAGGATTAGTTAAAGAAAGAGGAAAAATAGTCCTGGCTGGTGTGGCTCAGTGGATTGAGTGCCAGCCTGTGAACCAAAGGGTCACCAGTTCGATTCCCAGTCAGGGCACATGCCTGGGTTGTGGGACAGGTCCCCAGTAGGGGGTGCGCGAGAGGCAACCACACATTGATGTTTCTCTCCCTCTCTTTCTCCCTCCTTTCCCCCTCTCCAAAAACAAATAAAACCTTTTTTGAAAAAAAAAAGAAAGAGGAAAAATAATTCCTCTTTTCTGGGGATTTATGACTTCACTTGAGGAGGTCAAATATACTCAGAATCTACTCACACAATGCTCACAGTTTGCTCCCCTAAAATGTAATGAGCTTCACCCTGCAGCACCTTGTCGCTGTACAATCAGCAGCCTGTGTGCAAGCCTGCAGGGTCAAGGGCATTGGGAGACCAGGTCCACTCTGGATGGGGTTGAGTTGGGTTAATCAGGGCTAAATCTGGAGGGAAGGGAGTTGGAGAGGTCCTCCAGTGGGGTGCTGACCAATCTATGAGCTCAGAGCACACGGGCAAACTGAGAAAAGCCCTCTCTGCATCCAGCTAAGATCCATGTCTCAGATCCTGCCCCATCTCAAGCTGTCAGGGACCCTCTTCCTTAGAGCACATTCAGGCAGCACAGCCTTGCATTAATTTAGAGCTAATTGTCAGGTAATGAATTCGATTTGGCGCACCATAGTGAAATCCCTTCTGCTCCCAACTGAACGCCACCAGTAAGTCATTTGCATCACAAATCTTTTTCACTGGATGCTCAGCCTGCCCAAGCTGTTCAGACCCTCTCCTGCCCCTTCACATTCCCTGGTCTTTGATAGCAGCGGAAATCATCACGTCTCCTTCCTAGAGATGCAAAGCTGAGGCTCACCCAAGAAAGCCGAGTCTGGGTAGGTATCTTTGAAAAGTCTAGAACAATGATTCGCAATGTGTGGTCCCCTGAACCAGTAGCACCGCATCCTGGTAACTCACTAGACACGCACATTTTCAGGCTCCAGCTTCCAAACTTAACTGAATCGGGAGCTCTGGGGTGGGCCCAGCGCGGAGGGTTAGGAAACTCTCCGGGCGATTCTGATACACAAAGTATGAGCAGCTCCACTAGTGTCAGCGTCAGAATGCTCCTCAATTCACTTTCACTCTCTGCAAGCCAGCTTCTCTGCCTCTGTCTCTGGATTTCACGAGGGCCTTCTGAATTTATTCCTCTTCTACTTCCGCATCAGCTAGTATTAGATTCAGTTGAAGGGAAAAAAAGGACAAATATAAGTGACTTCAACAAGATGGAAGTTCTAATGTAAGGAAGTTGGGGGTAGGACAGCTAAAACGAGCTGTTCTGCCTACATTAGTATGTCACCTCATGGCCCAGGATGCCCGCTCAGGACCCAACCGTCATATCTGCACAGAGTTGGCAGAAAAAGGAGGGAGGAGAGAAGGGCATAGTTATTCCTTTACAGGCACTTCCAGGAAGTTGTACACAATGCTTCTGTCTTACGTTTCATTGGCTAAAACTTAGTCACTTGGCCATGCCTGCCTGCAAGGGAGGCTGGGAAATGTAGTTCCCATTCTGGGTGTTCATGCACCCAGTGAAAAATCAGCAAGTCTCTTTCTAAGGAAGAAGAGGAGCTCAGGTATTGGCAGAGACAGCTAGCCACAAACAACCAGCCGTGCCACAGCCTCTAAGACTGTTATTTCTGCTTCGGAGTCTTGGAGCAAAGTTCCCTACATTCGTCACACACTTGAATGCCTGTTTCACAACACATTTATTTCAGGAAGCATCCTTCAATCACTCTGAGCAGTTCTGTTCCTGACAGCACCCACGCTTGTAGCCCCCTGCATTCGATTCCTGCTGGCTGTTGATCCGTCTAATTTCCGTGAAATCAGGATCCACGGTTAGTCTGTAAATGCCTGGGAGCAAGTATTAGGATGGTGGCTTTGCTGGCGGAGCTGCGGAAAGTCTCTCAACCCCTCCAGACCCCTGCCTTCTCACCTGTCAAATGAGGGGATTGCGAGTGGTCCCTGAGGTGCCTCCCAGCTCCAGCATGCTCTGGTGCCCTCTTTTTCGATTCCTTTCCTGATGTTTCTGACTGTCCTCGGGGCGGGAAGGCAGTGAGCCCTGACCAGCTAACTACTAGATGAACTTAGGCAGCACTGGTTATAAATAAAGGCATGGGCTGCGAAGCCAGGGAGTACAGCTGGGGACTTGATCTGGATGATGGCTTTTGAAAAAGTGGTTCTGAAAAGGAGAAATGTGATTGGTATAGAAATGAGGGAAAATCTGGCGGAGAATCTTATGAGGTTGGTGTTATCTCATATTGCCCTGTCTTGCCCCAAGCTCCACCCTGCTGTTCCTCTCCTGCACCATTTTACGGATTTAAAAAACAAAACAAAACAACATGCAAACAACAACAACACTGAGGTCCACAGAAAGGGGAGATAATTTGTCTAACGTCTTATGTCTTACAACCAGTTAGTGAAATGACAGAATTGATGGTTACTTCTTGTATGTAACCTGAGGGTGACTAAAGGCCTCTAGTATAGACATGCACGTGTATTCTCTCTCTTTCTCTCTGTCTCTCTCTTTCTCTCTTTCTCTCTCTCTGTCTCTTTCTCTCTCTGCTAAATGAGCCTGACTGGATGTAGTGACTTGAATGAGACAGAGTTGACCTCTACAAGCCTCAGTTTCCTTATCTGTTCAATGGGGGTAATACCCGCTTTCATCATTCTTTGGAAGATTAGACACACTATCTGCATCAAGTCCTTAACTTTGGCAGGTATGCCATAAGTTTTCCCTCCTTTCAGGAGATACATAGTTTTAAGTGGAGTCGTAAGCATTATAGTCCACAAGCAGACCTACCTCAGTTTACCTGAACAAATGCTTAGCTGAGAAGCTGCTCTCCGCACATTCTGTTCACAGGCTTTGAGCACAGATCCAAGATAAATTAGCCGGGGCCTCTGAACTTCAGGTTTGTGATGTGAGCAGGAAAGGGCAAAGAAACCAATAATGATGGGCACTTCTCGTGTCCTGAGTGTGGCATGTGCTTTATATGGCTCTATCATCATGTGAATCTGATACTGGCTCATCATACTGTCCAGAACAAAGTTAGGGTTAGGGACACAATTACAATTAGGGTTAGGTGTGTTTCAGCCATTTCACAGATGTGGTCACAGAGGCCTAGAGACATAAGCAACCTGCCGAAATCCAGTGGGAGAGACGAGGGTGAGGAACACTAGGGCATGGCCCTGTGGGAGGCCGAAGGATGTTTTGACCTGAGGGAGGGAGGGAAGGAGGGAGAGATGGGGTCT
>PVJD01019593.1:0-11332 GCA_004026545.1 Mormoops blainvillei
ACCCTCTTGGATGGCTACAATTTTCTAAAAGAGGAAAATAGTAAGTGTTGACAAAAATGAGGAGAAACTGAAACTTTCACGTTGCTAAATGGAGTGTAAAATGGTGTTATCCATTGTGAAAAAGAGTTTGGTGATTCATCAAAAAGTTAAATTTAAGTTATCATATGACCCAGCAATTCTAATCCTAAGTCTACATCCAAAATAATTGGTGGGGGGGAGGCATTGAAACAAAAACTAGTAAATAGATATTTATAGTAGCACTATTATCAATAGCGAAAGGTAGAGGCAGCTCAAATCTCCATCAACTCATGAACTGATGAATAGATTTTTTTAAAGTGGCATATACATACAACAGAGCCATAAAAATGAGTGCAGCACTAATTTATGCTAAAATATGGATGAACTGCCCTAACCAGGTAGCTCAGTTGTTTAGATTACTGTCCCTATTTGCCAATGTTGCGGGTTTGAACCTCGTTCAGGGCACATGTAAGAAACAACAAATGAATGCATAAAAAAATCAGTCTCAGTCTCTCTCTCAAAATCAATAAATTAAAAAATATATATCTATTGAACTGAGAATTTGTAAGTGAAAGAAGCCAATCACAACATGTGACATAGTGAATATTCCATTTATACAAAATATCTGAAATAGGTAGATTCATAAAGAAAGAGATTAGTAGTATGCAGGAGGAGGGAATGGGTAGTGACTGCTTAATGGGTTAAGAGTTTCCTCGTGGAATAATGTTTTGCAACTAGGTAGAAGTGCTGGTTGCACAAATATTGTGGGTGTGTAAATGCCACTGAATCATGTACATTAAAACGGTAACATTTATGTTATGTGAATTTTACTTCAAAAAAAAATTATTTTAGCCAACCATCAGCTTTCAGGCCTAGCTCCTGGGAGGGTCAGCGGTCTGTGCCTCTCAGCATCCAGGGAGCCTGCGCGGTCCAGAGCCCAGCCGGTCCAGAGCCCAGCCGGTCCAGAGCCCAGCCGAGTGGATGGCATTGGGGCATGCCCCACTACTTACGAGCTGGCTTTGATACTAAAAGCCTTGCAGCAGCCAGAGACTGCTACTGCTTTGAAAGGGATGATCAAAGCCCTGATGGACAGAGGGGCGGTAGTGAGGAACTTGGAAAACCTAGGCTAACTCCAGCTTCCCTACAAGATCGCCGCCCACAGCCAGCGGCACAGCAGAGGAGGGTATTTCTTGGTGGATTTTGATGCACTAACACAATAGTTGAAAGCAATGGATCACTTGTCTCGAGACATTGATATAATTAGACCTAATGTTGTAAAACACCCTCTGACCCAGGAAGTAAAGGAGTGTGAAGAGATTGTCCCAGTCCCACTCGAAGAAAAACCTATATTCCATAAAGAAGAGGAAGTGAGAACATTCGCCAGATTTTAGCCTTCTTTTTAATTCACTTGCTTTTGAGCACCATGGATTAATAATTTACAAGCTTGGCCTTTATATTAAAGTGTGTTACTGTGTGCCATTTGAGTTTTCTATGTAGTTTTAGCTCTTCATCCCCTTTGCTGTGTGAGGTGAGGGAATGACTTGCTTGGAGTCACTTTGTAACCTGTGTGATACCAGCACATTGTTCTTGATTTTGTTAAATGAAATGTAATTTCTTTTGTCAGTGAGATCTTTCTGTTCTACAACACTAACATCATTTTAAACAACAAAACTTATAAAACTCTCTTGGATTGTGAGCTAGTAACTGAAACTGTATGAGAAATAAAATATCATTTAGACTGTAAAACCATGCTGCATTGTATGAGTAACTTTTGCTCAGAGTAATAAGCATGATTAAAAAAACAGTATCACACAAAGGTTCTAACTTTTAGTCCCAAATTCACTTATTTCTGCTTCTATTTGTGCTAAAACATTTTGAAAACCATAAAATATTCTGCACACACATATAATCACATATATGACTCTACATAAACATTTACATAAATATATCCATATTTGTGTATATGTATCTCCAGTGGATTGATATAATTTCCGCCATGCTATTCAAAAAAAAAATTACAGGCACAGCAGGAGACATTGAGTACCCATTTTCCACAGTGTAAAAAAGGCACAGATATTTTCATCTATCTTAATTTTCCATAGTTCCTCAATGTCTACAAGATACAGTTTCTGCTTCTTACTATGCCCTTTAACATCTGGTCCCTGCCTTCCCTGGCGTCATCTGCCATTGGTTCATTCATGGTTCCACTTCAGCCACCCAACTCTGCTATAATTACCTAAACATAATGGACTATGGTGACTTACTTGTCAAGATTTGGTTCAAGTCTTGGTTCTTTTGGGAAGATTGTTCTATTCTATTCACATATCATGAAAGAGGATAAAGTTTCACTCTCAATATTTTTTGCTCCTAGTTATTCAAAGAGTGGTGCCTGGGCTGGTAGCATCAGCATCACACAAGTGCTTATTACAAAGTGCTGAATCCTGGGTCCAACCCCAGACCTACTGACTCAGACCCAGCATTTCCTCAAGTATCCGAGATGATTTGTGTGCACACTGAAGTGGGAAGCATACAGGTCAAACCTCTATTTTTACACTTACAACACTACATTTTTCTCTTTACTGGCCTGCATTAATCCCCAGAACATTGAGCTCCAGGAAAACAGGGTATCTGTCTTACTTATCAATGTATCCTCACTTGCACAGCTCTAGGTTCACATCCTCTTGGAAAAAAAATTCAGAACTATTAGAGAAAGAGTGATTTGTACAGTCCCCTAAGATCTTCTTTCTCCAGTTCATTACTGAGCCACTTTGGGGCTTTGGTGGGGGAAAATGCAAGAGTTCAAGTTCAGCTCTTTGTAGATTTTCATCATCAGGATCTTCACAGCAACATGAAGCTAATAAAGCTAACAGTAATGAAAAGCAAATAACAACAGAAGGTAGGCTTCTCCTGCTACCCCAGAGGAGAGGATAATTTGACAGTTCAATGCTGCCTGTTTGCCAAAATACTTCCGTGGCCCATTTCTCATTATGGAAAGTAGCCCTATGGGGATATGTCACTGTGCTTGGGTGACATGTGAGAAAGTAAAGCTCAGCATGTTTGCTCCTGGGCTTGGCAGGCAGCAAGTGACAGGAGGTGTAGGGACAATTCCCCATTCAAAGGCTCCCTCCAACCCCACATACTGCTCACACCTAAATAAAGACATTACTGAAACTCTTCAGTGCTACTCTGGGCTCAGTTCCTTCTTCCCTCCCTTCCTTCTTCCCTGTTTTCCTCTAGTATCTATTATCCCAGTTAAAAAGAAAGCTGAGGAACACAACTGCCTTCAAAAAGCACCCTGCACTGAGATAAAGAATCTTGTAGTCAATAATTGAAACATGCTAAATTAAATACTATAGTGAAAGTGGGGGCAGAGAGGTGGAAGTTAATCAGTTTTGCAGGGGATATATTAGAGCTGGGCATTACAGAACCGGTAGAAATTCACTGGACAGGTGAATTAGAGAAGGAATCTCATTTGTAAACACACAACACTTGAAATTATACTGCACGTTCTAAAAACTGCAAGTAGTTAAAGAATGCTAGAAAGAACCACAAAGGAAAGATGAAATGGGAGGGTTGTGAGGTGGCAGCTGGGCAGAATGAGTTAAGATAGCTTTCTGTAACTTACAAAGGTGTTTGGACTCTATTTTCTGTGGTGTTCCTAATGCTTTTATGATGTGAAACACAACAAGAAACAGGTTTTACATCATGATTTAGTGGATATCCATAGAATTGAAACAAAAATTTCATGAAACATTTTTAATCTCATTAAGTCCTAAGTTCTTGTTAGTCCATTTTTAAATTTCATGATTTTGGTTATGGTTTTATCTCAGTGTCTGCTTTCAAGAGGACTCAATCTGTGACAGTGGATATCCTTGTCTTGCTATAGATCTCAAAGAATTTTCAATATTTTACCACTAAATGTCATGAGTGTCATGTGTTTTGTAGACTCCCTTGTCAGGTTAAGGAAGTCCTATTCATATTTTAGTAAGTTGTTAACATGAGTGTTAAATTCAATTAAATATTATTGAGGTACTCATGTTTTTTCTATATTATTTTGTTATTGTCTACATTAAATTGTTGATTTTTCAAATGTTAATAAACCCTTGTATTAGTAGTATAAACTTAATTTGAGCATGATTTGTTTTCCTTCTTACATATTTCTATACTTTGTTTGCTATCATCTGCTTATAACATTTTAAAACATGTACAGGAAAATTCACTCTATTTGGTGTACACTTGTACAACTACCAACTAATGTCTAGATGCAAGTAACTAGCACCATAGTAAAAAAATAATAGGCAGTGTTCAAATTTCAGTTGTCTCTTAAATGCCATTTTTAACTTCTTTTACTTTAATTTATTTTAAAATTGTATTTTATCATTGGTGCTATTACAGTTGTGTCAGTTTTTCTCCTTTGTCCCATCCACTCAGCTACCCCACTCCCTCAGGCAATCCCCACACCATTTTCAATGTCCATACATACATACATATACAAGTATGTTCTTTGGCTACTCAATTTCCTATGCTGTACTTTATATCCTCATGACTATTCTGCAACTATCAATTTGTACTTCTTAATCCCTTCACCTTTTTCACCTCTGACCACTTCCAACCTGGTAACCATTAAAATGTTCTCTGTACCTATGATTTTGTTTGTGTTGTGCTTCTTGGTTTATTTTGTTTTTAGATTCAACTGTTTGATAGGCATGTACTTATTGCCATTTTATTGTTTATAATTTTATCTTCTTTTTTTGCTATATTTTATTGATTATACTATTAATGTTGTCCCATTTTCCCCTCCTTTATCCCCTCCGCCCTGCGCACCATCCGATCACACCTACAAGTCTTAGTCCAGGTTTGTGGGTCATACATATCAGTTCTTTGGCTTCTCGATTCCCTGTACTATTCTTAGCCCCACCCCCTGCCTATTTTTTTTTTTTGTCAATGTTTTCTTCTTCTTAAAGAAGGCTCTTTAACATTGTATATAATACTGCTTTGGTGGTAATGAACTTCTTTAGTTTTTTCTTGTCTGGGAAGTTACTTATCTGTCCTTCAGTTCTAAAAGATAGCTTTGCTGGGTACAGTAATCTTGGTTGTAGGTCCTTGCTTTTCAGCACTAAGTATTTCTTGTCAATCCTTTCTAGCCTGTAAAGTTTCTTTTCAGAAATCAGCTGATAGTGTTATGGGAGCTCCCTTGAAGGTGGTTAACTGCTTTTCTCCTGCTGCTTTTAAGATTCTCTCTTTGTATTTAACCTTTGACATTTCAATTATGATGTGTTTCGGAGTGGGCCTCTTTGCACCCATCTTGTTTGGGATTCTCTGTGCTTCCTGGACTTGCAAGCATATTTTCTTCACCAAATCAGGGAAGTTTTCTATCATTATTTTTTCAAATAGTATTCAAATTTCTTGCTCATTTTCTTCTCCTTCTGGTACTCCCATTATGCAAATTTTGGTATGCTTGAAGTTGTCCCAGAGGCTCATTACACTATCTTCATTTTTCTTCTTCTTGTTGTTCTGATTGGTTGTTTTTTATTTCTTCCTTATGTTCCAAATGGTCGATTGATTCTCAGATTCATCTACTTTACTGTTGATTCTCTATAAATTGTTCTTTATTTCAGTTAGTGTATCCTTTGTTTCTGACTGGATCTTTTTTATGCTGTTGCAGTCCTAAGTTTCATGAGCATCCTTATAACAAGCGTTTTGAACTCTGCATCTAGTAGATTGTTTGTCTCTATTTTGTTTAGTTCTTTTTCCGGAGTTTTGTACTGTTCTTTCATGTAGACCATGTTTCTTTATCTCCTCATTTTGGCAGCCTTGCTGTGTTTGTTTCTATGTATTAGGTAGAGCTGCCATGTCTTCCAGGCTTGATAGGGTGGCCTACTGTAGTAAGTGTCCTATAGCGTCCAGTGGCACAGCCTCCCTTATTACCCAAGCTGGGTTCTCAAGGTACTCCCACTGTGTGAACTATGTATACCCTTCTCTTATAATTGAGCCTTGATTGCTGTTGGCACATCCAAGGTCAGCCACTGCCTATGTTCTGCCCAGGGTCACACAGCATAAGCTACAAAGTAATATGCATATGGCTGCTACTTGTGCTGGGCATGGAAGTGCCCAGGAGAGGTCAAGCTGTGAATCAAGGTCAGTTGCTGCTAGTAACAGACCTGGTGCCACTTAGCAACAGGTACAGGACTCTCTGAAACTGGAAGCTTCTTGTTTGAGAGAATTTAGGAAAATCTGAAGTATGGGCCAAGACAAGCCATTGGTATGGAAAAGCCTCTGGAAATAGCTTGGGTGGACCTGAAAGTTCAATGGGGCAAGGCATCAGGGTATCAGTACGGTGGGGCAAGCAGTGTGAGCCAGGTTGGTGGAGTCTCAAATATGGGGAGCACCTGTTGGCTCTGTGGTTTGTGTGGGCAGGGTTCAGAAGAGCAACAAAACAATGGTCTCTTATAGTACTTCTGTCTGGGAGAAAGTTGCCCCCACACCCTCACACTGATGCCAGCCGATTCAGTTTTTCCTTGTATATCTCTGATGCCTTTTAATTTGTTGCCCCAGCACTGGAGCTCAGAGGGAGTGAGTCCAAGTAAGTCTCTGTGCAGGCCCTTTAAGAAGAACTGCCTGGGTTTCCAGCCATTTCTGTCTTCCAAGTCTCAACCCCCCTGGTTTTAATAGCCACGAATTTTCCTGGCACTGGTACCCTGGGCTGGGGGACAGGGGGCCTGGTGTGGAGCTGGGACCCCTTGTTCCTGAGATATTCCTCCCAATTTTTATCTACCACATGTGGGTGTGGGACCAGCTTGATATGCACCACCACCCTTCCTACCACTCTCAATGTGATTTCTTCTTTAATTCTGTAGTTGTAGGACTTCTATTCAGCTCATTTTGGGGTAGTTCTGAATGGTGGTTGTGCTACAGTTTAGTTGTAATTTTTATGTGGTTGTGTGAAGAGGTGAACCATGTTTACCTACTCTGCCATCTTGACCTTAAGTCTTAACTTTTTAAAAATCAGTATTCAAATAACTTCCATAATTATAATTTGCTATTATGTCTATCAAGATTCTGTCAAAACCAAGTTTCTTTCCATTTTTCTTCACCCACTTTGTGATGTGTTTGTTGAAGAAATTGGATCGTTTTGTCATGGAGATATTCCCACCAGCTGAATTTTGCTGATTACAGTGCTATGGTTATTGTGTAAAATCTATTAACATCTAATTTGTTGTTCAACATATTGTTATATATTCCATATTTTTATTAAATTGAATCTGGAGGCTTGATCAGATTCAGGATTGATTCAAGTGAAGAGGAGACTAATTTACTCATAGATGTATATAGTCCATCAGGATACATGTAATATTTGCCATGTTTTATAATATTAGCATCAGTTAATGATCAGCATTTAGATATATGAAATCATATATCTAAATATGATTTAAAACATCATATGTTCTAAATCTTTCATTTTTTTATTTATTAGCTACAATACTTAAAAAAAGGTAAACTTTCCCTCATCTACTTTATGGTTACATAGTAATATTGGAAAATATAATAAAATGCTGAATTCTTCTGCTTTATTTTCAAGTTTCTAGAGGTGACCAAGGTTCTTTTTTTCTTTCTTAATCATATTGAGATCTATACATTCATACATGTGTGATGTGTTTAAATTCACAGCAGAAATTAGTTTCAGTGATGCTCAAATTCTACCTCTGCTAGTCAGTGAAAACTTACTTGGGTTGACTTCATATTTGTTCAAATGTAGCCCTAACAGTCTTTGATGGAGTTCTTATTATCTGGCATAAGAAGATATTCCAAGGTTATTTTGCACATTTCCTGCCCCAGACTTGGAATCAATCATTCTGTAAGGAGCTCTGTTTCATTTTGGTGAAAAATGGCATTTCAAGATTCTACTCTGTGAGCTATGGGTGTCCCTTCCTACTGGTTTATAATTGTATGTTTTCCAGGCATTTTTAGGGAACATAACTAAAATTTACATACACATATACATATGTACCTATTTATATATGTATATAGACTGTATTTTCATCTGTCTGGATATCTATCTATCTAGCTATCTCTCTAGCTATCTAATTATCTATCTGTAAAATTATAGTTTGAATCCTAGTACTCTAAAACACAGAATAATAGAATTAAAATATTATATACTTATTTACCCAATGAATTCCAAAATACAGATGTCCAACAGTCTCAATAACAAATGAATAACAGCACTATCAGCAGCAATATGCTTACTGAAGAACATCTGAGGTGTTGCTGTTGTTGTTTGTTGTTGTTACAGTGTTTTCCTCAGAACATATCCCACTAGGATATGTACAGACAAATGACTGGGGGCTTAGAGTCAGTTCTACTCTCAATAAATAGCCACCACACAGATAAACATTTAGGTTCACTTGTTCCATATCACTTTTCAAGTATCTGATTCCAAATCAATTTTATAAAACAAAATATTTACAAATATGTCTAGTTTCTAACTCTGTCCCTCCTACCATATTTTTATTTCATTTCTAAACTACAGTGAAGTTCACACTCCCATACATTTGACATTCTCACTTTTCTTAGATAAGTGGTAGCAAACTACATGCTTTTCTTCCCTTTATTTTTGGACCACAAGCTATCTTAGAGAACTCTTCAAATTGAGATACAGGGATATTTCTGATAACTTTTCATAACACCTCATTACTGCACTGTAGAGTCCTACAGCTTATTCATCCAGTCTCCTGTGTGAAGACTGTTGGCCACCAGGGTTGCTTCAGTTTTATCAATATTTCAAATATTCCTTCAAAGAATGTCTAGTACATATGACTTTTTATATTTTTGCCTGTGCATTTTTGGCATCACTTTCTAGGAGTGGAATTGCTTGGTCAAAGGTTAAATGAATAGGTAATTTTCCTAGCAATTACCATCTATGCCTAACCAGATGTTTATTAATCTGCATTCTCATGAGGGATACATGAGAATGCCTGATTTCCCCAACAGCTTTGACAGAAGAACATGTTGTCAAACAAATCTCATGCTGCCAATCTGCTAGATGAGAAATGGTATCTGATTAAAATTTAACGTTCGTCTCTCTTGTGAGTGAATCTGAGCATATTTTCCAATGGTTATGCGCTTTATGAGTTTTCTTTTCTATGAACTTTATTTGCATATTCTTAGTCCATTTTTAGAGATATTCCCGTTTTTCTTTATTCTTATAAGTGCTTGTCTGTTAGAAATATTGAGCACTGCTGAGATTATACACTGAAAATCCTGAAACACCAGTTCAAAAATTATGCACCCCAACGTTCATAGCAGCACAATTTACAATAGCCAAGTGTTGGAAGCAACCGAAGTGTCCATCAGTAAATGAGTGGATCAAAAAGCTGTGGTATATTTACATAATGGAATGCTACTCAGCAGAAAGAAAGAAAGAGCTACTACCCTTTGCAATAGCATGGATGGAACTGAAGAGTATTATGATAAGTGAAATAAGCCAGGTGGTAAAAGACAAATACCATATGATCTCACCTATAAGTAGAACCTAATCAACAGAATAAACAAGCAAGCATAATATAACTAGAGACATTAAAGAAAAGAGAAATAAAGAACAAACTGACAGTTACCAGAGGGGGAGTGGGGGAAGGGGATAATGGGAGAAAGAAGGGGAAGGGTCATCAGGGAACATGTATAAAGGACCCATGGACAAATCCAAAGGGGGGTAGGATTGAGGATGGGAGGTGGGGGTGGGTGGGACGGGGGAGAGTGGTAGGGTAAAAATGGAGAAAACTGTGCATGAACAACAACATAAAAATAAACAATTACATTATTTTTAAAAAAGAAGAAATATTGAGTCTTTTTAATACAAGTTGCAAATACTTTTCCAATTTCTCACATTTCTTTTTACTTGATTTTATTTTTTGTAACCATGCAAAGAAATTATTTTTTTGGTACTGCAATCATTCATCATTTCACTTATGACCTTTATATTTTGCATAATGGTTAGAAAAGTTGTTCATAGTTCCAGCTGACAATGGAATTCCCCCAAACATTCTTCTATTTTCTACTTTTATTATGAAACAATTGTAGATCCACATAAAAAAATAGGTGTATAGTGATATCTTTTCATGATTTTAATTTGCATTTCTTTAATGGCTAATGAAGTTGCACATATTTTCATGTGATTAATTTCCATCCAAATATCCTCTACAATAAAATTTGCTCTCATGTCTTTTGGCATATTAAATTGCATTGTTTAGAGAATCAAGATGGCAGAGGACTGAATGGAAGTCACACTGACCACCTCCCAGGACCAATCTGGAATTACAACTAAATTGTGGAGAAATCACATGGAACAAACAACTGAACAATAGCGAGAGAGAAGCCTTATAATCTCAGACAGATAGAAGAATTAGTTCAGCACAACCTGACTGGTAAGGAGTATGGAGGAGATGCGAGAAGACTGGCTGGGCATCCACAGGTGGCAGCAGTAGAGGGATATTTAAGCAGCAAGTTGGATGCCCCAGAAGAGTGGGGTCTAAACCATAAGTGGGGATCCCCAGCCAATAGCACCAAAGCCCAAAAAGCACAGAGATAACAGCAAGCTGTGAAAAGTGGCAAGACGGCTCTCTGCCAGAGATCGGCGGCTGGAGACTGAAAGGGTCAATTAAAGGACCAACACATTAATTTTCATTTGCAGCCACTTACCCTGGGCTCTTGCAAAGGCAGGGGCAGAGTGGGTTGGAGATGCCTGAGGAGATACTGGGGACAGAGGCTTTGGAGACAGAACTGAGAGAGTAACCACCGTGATCCAGTGCTGAATCATCCCCCACGTGGCAGCAGCCATCTTGCTCAGGCAAACCACTCCCCTGAGTGGCAGCCTGAGAGGAAACAATGACTCCACCCCCAGGAAGGACTCTGCCCTGGCCTTGTGGTGCTTGAGGCTGGCTGCTGAGTGCAGAGTGGCAGCCACAGACAATAGATCCCTGCAAGTGGTGCGGGGCAGAGTGGACTAGAGATGCTTGAGGAGAGACAGAGGATGGAGACTTTGGGGAGAGAAAACTAAGAGAGTAGCCTCCCGGATCTTGGTGCTGAATAGTACCTCATAAGGGAGCAGCCATCAAGCTCACACAGACCGCTCCCCTCCAAGCAACCGTAGCCTGAGGGGAAACATTAGCCCCAAACCCAGGAGGAATTCAGCCCTGCCCTGTGGTGCTTAAGCCTGACTGCTAAGCACAGAGTGACTAGATTAACAACTGAAGGAGACAGTCACAGACAGTAGATCCTGGGAAGTCTCAAACAGGCTGCCTAAGTTCAGACCAGAACA
>PVJD01019594.1:0-11323 GCA_004026545.1 Mormoops blainvillei
TCAGTTTGTTCTTTATTTTCAGTGTCTCTGGTTCTAGTTTGCTCACTTGTTTGTTTTGTTGATTATGTGCCACTTATCAGTGAGATCATATCGTATCTGTCTTTCACCACCTGACTTATGTCACTCAGCATAATGCGCTCCAGGTCCATCCATGCTGTTGTGAAGGGTGGGAGCTCCTTCTTCCTTTCTGCTGCGTAGCATTCCATTGTGTAAATGTACCATAGTTGTTTGATCCACTCATTTACCAATGGACACTTAGGTTGCTTCCAGCACTTGGCTATTGTAAATTGTGCTGCTGTGAACATTGGGGTGCATGGGTTCTTTTGAACACACCTTTTTAAGACTTTAAGCTCCACTTAAAAATCTCATTTTATTTGTAAATCTTAACATGTTTGCATTAATGTAAAAGAAAAAGAACATTTTTCTGTTGATCCTTTAAATATCAACCAGACAGATTTTCAAATCTAACCATTAAAGTTTAACTAAGCATCTAAATATTCCTTATGAGGTCTAAATTTCCAGATTTAATATATTAGATTTCCTCAACTATTTGAACAATGATTATAAACATATCAAATTCTCAGTACTTTAAATAGAATCATAAGTTTAATATGTCAGATTCTCCCAAACACTTCAAAGGCCTCAAAGAACAAATAAAACTTGTATATCCTAACGTGTTTACTTCAGAAGGTCTCATACTCAGCTCAATAGTATTAATGTGAAAGTTTTATTAATTTTTATCAGCTCCATATATTTTGTTAGTACCAGTATTAGTACTGGTACTAGTACCAGCATTAGTAATAGCATTAGTATTAATATTAAAGTTAAAATTAATATTAGCATAAATATTATTGCTAACAGTACTAATATTACTGCTAGTACAAGTACTAGCATTAGCATTGATGCTAGTACCAGTACTACCATTAGTATTAGTATTGACACTAATATTCATACTAATGTTACTATGTTGGTATATTACCAGGATCAGCACTGGTATTGGTATTAGAAGCACTACTATCAGTCATTGCTCGTGGTGTGAGTGCTTAGTGTTGAGTAGTAATTAGTTTTAACACCAATACTAGTGTCTATTTAAGCGTTAGTACTAGTGCTGGCACCACCATTATTATTAGTGTTAGTAGCAACGCCAGCATTAGCACCAACCTTAGTCTTAGCCTTAGTCTTAGAATTAGGGTCAGTATATTTTCAGAGTTGCAAGGGTGCTGACCTAACTGAGGAAGGTGGAGATCGTGGATACAGGGTTATTGGTTGGGAATGTGGCTTCAAAGTTACAAATTCAGAGTTTTTAGCTGGAGATTTTGGACAGAGACACCAAGAACTAGACTTTGCCAACCTGACGCTTCAACATCAGTGGGCCTTTCTTGTAGTGCAGTCACTTTTATAGTATTCTCTAAGCCTCCATCTTGTTTTGCAGCCTGGCGAGTTGTGGTCAACTGTATCCAATACTTCACAATGTTTTCTTATCTGATTTTCATGAAAAATTCCTGTGACAGCTTTTTATCACTTGACTGAGGAAAATGACCAATTATCCTTTTTTTGCCCAGGACTGGGGATTTTCTGGGACATAGCACTTTCGGTGCTACAACCAAGAAAGTCCCCAGGAGAGCTGGTCACCCTAGATTCCAGACCAGTGGTTCTCAGCCCTCTCTGGAATGAATGCTCTGGGAAACTTTTCAAACTACTAGAGCCTAAGTGCCATCTCTAGAGTTTCAGATCTAATTGGTCTGCAGATAGTGTCCAGGCATTGATATTTTTAGAAATCTCCCCAACTGACTTTCACCTATAGCCAGGGTTCAGACCCACTGCTCTCCACTGTCTTCCCAGCTCTGAAACACCTTGTGTAACACTTTACTGCTTACTTTGACTGAATGGAATTCGGCAAATCTTGAACTTGGAAAGCATGTATCTGGGTTCATCAGTTCGAAGCACTTCAGTAAATTTTCCTGGGGGAAATAATGTGTATTATTACGTCATATCATGTTATTTGTGGTTTTTGAGCTTCGTTTTGTTCTCATTGATTTTTGCAGAGTTATTGTTTTTCCTTTTTGATGTTTAAATGATCATACCTTTGTAAATGAGAACTCCTTTAAGCTGACCCATTTGTCCACTTAGCACGATCCTTGGTGACAACAGAGTGTAACTGGTCCATCCTGACGTCTCCTGCTGTGATTTATGGATTCAATTACTCTCCAAAGATCCCTGGTTCATTTTAGTTCGGAAAATTTTAGAGACAAAATCTTGGCCGTAAGGGTACACATCAGGTTGTTTTCTGTAAGTACTATTAGGAGGTAGATCTTGGACCGAAGACCTCACCTGAAATTGAAATCCTTAATGCTCTCATATGGCTTTTGTGCATCTCATTGGCCATCCTATAACTTTTATCTTTATTTTATTCATTTTTCCTATCCATTGATATTACAACGTTCTTTATACTTTTTTCAAGCATTAAAATTCTCTCACTTCTTTACTTACTCTCTTTCGAAATTTCAATTGTGTTTGAATCACTAAAAGTATGGGAATGAGGTTCGTGTATTTTCTAGTTTGTGCTTAGAGACAAGGGGAAACACCCTGTTCTCTTTTCCCAGCCCAAACTCTATTTCCTTTTATAGCTTGATAATTTCTCCCTTCTCCAGTCCTCATGTTTCCTGAAGTTTTGTCACTTCTTAGCCTATTTCTTCATACGCCATAGCCAACTAAGTTTTATACATGAAGTCAAAAGTGGACTTTCCTCTGAAATTAGAGGAAGTCACTATTTTGTTACCATTTTAAGAGAGGTGGTGATTGTATCAGCAGAACTACCCTCTCAGTCATTTTCTTGGCTGATATTTTGTATCTGAGTTTACATATTCAGGATATAGGTCAGAAATTTGGGATCAGAACAGCACAGCTGCTAATGACAGGAACCACAGACCCACGTAAATGTTATTTTTAATGAGAAGGCGAAGGAGAGAGGTAATGCAAAGAGTAAGGCCCTGTAGCAGTCTTCTTGACTTGATCTTAGAATGTCTTAATTTTGTAATATACTCTGAGAAGACAATGGGCAAACCCTGACTATCAAAAAGGATTTCCCTTATTCTGAGTTTCATCAACTCATTTTAGATCAGCAATGAAATCCCCTTGAGAGTTTCCAGATTTTTCTTCACAAGGAGCCATGAAGCAGGTTGTTTACTTGTGTAACTCCCAGTTCTGGCTCTTTGGAACTTCTTCCTTTGCCGACCTAAACATAGCCAGGTTTTTAAAAGGCTCTTAAAAATACATGCCTTATTGATTTTGGAATGTTCTGGTAAATGCTAATCTGACTGATGCCTTTTACTCAGGAGTGGCTTTGGCTCAAGTCCCAAAGTGATTTTAGCCAAGAGGAAATAGAGTATCTAATAAATAATGTAGAGTTTACCTTTTCAGACACAAAATTATTATTATTGCTAATAATATTACTGCAGATGCCACATCCACCTCTCCATTTAGGTACAGTTTGAACAGATAAATCCAAGTGAAATTTGATGTATTAGCTTTTTTAACCTTATTATATTTGACTTTTATCACAGGTGCATTCCTTTTTAATTTTTAATTTTTTACTATAATCTTTATTACATTTTTCCCATTACCATTTAGTCCCCTTATACCCCTCACAGTTTACATTCAATATTATTTTCTATTAGTTTCAGGCATACGGTTTAGTGGTTAGACAATAATGTACTTTACAAAATGGTCCCCCCAATATTTCCAGTACCCACCTAGCACCATACAGGTGCATTTTCATTTGTATCTTTTTGTTAGTTTCATTTGTACTTTGACTTGTTTGGGCAAAAACTTGATGACTCTTTAGTGGCTTATGAAACAGTTTAATAAATATGTGCACCCATGTTTCAGATTCACAAATGCATCTGATCTTTCTGAGAATATCATTGGATTATCTTTCGTTTTTCAAAAATGACAAAGCTGTATTGGTTCTGGTTGTACACAGAACACATGCTCATTGTAAAAATGTCACAACTGTAGAGGAAATTGTAAGAGAGTGGATTGTTGTAAAAATATTCTGTGTATATGGCAGGATCCATATAGTATGTGTATTCTTGCCTTATTTGATGTGGACATCCTGAAAATGGGCCAATGGCTCACCAGATGAAGAGAGAGCCTTCACAAATATATAGCTGTACGGGATTTTATCTGAACATAAAAGCATTTTCTACGTAATAATAACTAATTTAGTATTTAGCTGGCTATAACCTCATATTCATCTATTTAGTTATTTATCTTTGTGTTTGGGGCATTGGAAGGTTTTTGAGAGTGAGCTGGATGACCTAACTTTAAAACAAATGATGAGAAAAGCTCTATACTTTCCTCCTAGGGTTGAGAAGAGGTCTTAATTAACTACTAATGTAAATTCCTTAGCCCAGTATCTGTCCTATCGTGACAGGTTTTCATGAAATTTAGCTACACGTCTATCACTATTTTAACCACCTCCACTACCACGGTCCACACTGCCACCATTTCAGATCATTCTATGGACATAGGAACTATCTGAAAACCATTTTGTTTCTTATTAAAAGTATGTTATTATATCTTGGGGGACTTTATTATTAATTAAAAAACCATACCAGTTTCCAGAATATTAAAACATATTATGAAAATAAGGGTCCGAAGAATTTTGCTCACGTTATTACCAAGACAGTGATAACATGTGACCACTACTTGCTGATGGAAGAGATAAAAGTGCGAAGAACCGGGTAGGGACGTGACTGGCCTTGTCTTTTAACACTTGGTTTGGGAATGCTAAAGGAAACCACATGGGTATTTCTCTCTACATCCCTTCAACGCACCTCTTTCTACCTCCTTCTGCGTAATAAATTAGTGGTCACTAACCATGCACTTTTCTCATGTATAAATTGCAAAACGTTCTCTGACATCACATTAATTTTTACTCGTCTTATTCTCAATCATTCATCTGAAATGTAAAGAAAGAAAGAGCACTAAGAGTCAATTAACTCAGCCATCTTTTGCCTCCCAGGATCAAAAATAACTACTGCTGCAGGGTTTGGCATAGAAAAGTTTAAAAGGACCTTATATACAGAAGTGGTTTGTACAGCCTTCTCTGCTGAACTCATGCCAGGATATATTTTTATCCTGTTAGGAAGTTACTAAAAGCTTTATTCAACTCTGGTCTGTCAGCCTCTGTAAGGCACGTCTGACAAATGTTTGCGACCCTGGGAGAAAGTTCGCTACGCCTCCTAGTGGTGAAAGGGAAAAAGTAAGAAGAGTGGTCCTCCTGGGAGAGTATGGATAGGACATGAGATATGGAAGTGTTGCCTTGTCCCTTTAACCAATTTCTTGTGATATTTGTATCTCAACCCCTTTGGTTGCTTTTGCTTTTTGGGCAACTGATTTTTATCTTATGAGGTTATTGGGATAAGAAGCATTTAACAAATTGACATAATATTTTGCTTTGGAGACAACTTAAGAAACATTTATGTCCTACACAAAGATTATTTCAGAATCACAACAATGTATTGAGCATATTAATCATGGAGCTAGGTTTTAAGCCTTGCGACCATAGAAATAGATGTTGGGCTTATTTTATTGTTATTTCCTCTGTACACTCTAATTTCTCTAACTCAGTAGACAGAAACTTACCCTTCTGTGATAAACAGAGTTTGGAGGATGTTGACTCATACAAAGACTATCTTTAAAAAAAAACTCACTACCCCTTATTGAGTCCTGCTTTTGGGCTAGTCTCCATGATTCATGATCGAATATTTAGTCAGTCCTTAAAACAGCCCTATGGGGTGATTGACTTCAATCACGCTCTTGAATTAACAATTTGGACACTGCTACCCTGAACCACATGGGTAGCAAATGGTTCAGTTAGACTCCAATCCAGATCTTCTTTTATTCGGAACCCATCCTCTAAGTCAGTGGTTCTAAACGAGGACAGTTTGGCTCCCTGAGAACTTTTGGTGATTTCTGAAGGATGTTTTGGTTGTCATACCTGGGAAAGCACTACTGGCATCTAGTGGGTGGAGACCAGGGATGCTGCTAAATACCCTACAGTGCTCAGTACAGTGCCCACAACATTCAGATGCTAATAGTGGCAAGGCTGAGAAAGTCTGCTCTAAACCAGTGCTTCTCAAAATTTGCTCCATGGACCAGCAACATCCACATCACTTTGGAAACTTATTGGAAATGCAGAATTATGGGCCTCACCAGACCCGGTGGACAGGAAATCTGGGGTGGGGCTGAGGAATATGCGTTTTATAAAGCCCTCTATGTCCTTCTGTACACACTCAAGTGGGAGAAGCTCTGCTCTAAAACACCAGGCCATTCTGTGTCTTATTGAGCTGGACACGGTTTCAGTAAGGCTTCCTCATCTCTTTCCAGTGTTCCATTGTCTAATAGAAGATTCTCTTCAGGCATCCAAAAGAGGAAAGTCTGGCATGTACTGGGAACAGTGTGACTCATGGGGAAGTCAGCATCACTGCAAAGCCAGGAACCGTGCCCACCTGAAAATCTACGGGGTTCTTTTTCTCTTGTTTTCTCTGCCTTAAGGAGGGAACTCTTTGGGGATTCAGTTCAGGCTTTTCAAAAATGTCAACTTATACACTGGTTTGGTTTTGGGTTTGATTATCCAAAATTAAACTTACCGTTGAATTTAGTAAAAGCTCTTGAAGAGGACAAGAGCCCCAGAGGGCTAAATCGCAAATTACATTGAGTTCCTGACATACTGATAACCCTCAAATAAGTCTTCCCCTCTATATGTGCATTTTTTGTGTTATGAATTGTCTTTTGGAGAGCCAACAGAATAATCGTTTTGATACAAGTCTCTCTTCAAAAATTGTTTATGACTTGGTTTTTATGTGATTTTTTGTGAGGAATACATGGTAGGCAAGGATGCATGGTAAAGAATAAAACCGTCAGGCAAAATGTGTGTGTTCTGGCAGTTTGTGCTCTAACACCACACCATTCTCTGCCATGTTCTTTAAACAACACTCTGGAACCTAAAAAAATAACATATTTTTTTAATTTGCAAAAAACAATATCTCAAATTTAGAGTCATTATACTTACTGATTTCTTTGACTTCAGAAGGTTAAACTTGTAAAGTGTAAAGGTTTTTCAAACTTCTCTATTTTTTCACATCTATATTATGGTTGGGAAAAAATGAGTATTCTTGTACAGTATTCTATACTAGTTCAGGAGCCAGCACTACAGTACATGCCTCCGGCCTCAATAATTTCCTGATATAAGAGAATCAGATTGATGTATCTTAGTTATGATTTCTTGATTTTGGTGGCGGAATATTCACTTGAAATAATTTATCCTGTTGCTTAGCGGGCAGACGAATAAATCAGAGAGCCCACAGGCTGACGCATATATAGACGTACAGTAAGAATTTCAACAGTTAATTCACTGCGCCATTTGTATCACCTCTGAATAAGGTTGCTATGACTTTCCTAAGTCAGGGAGAAAAGGTCAAACCATGTTGCAGGCTGAGCATTTGAGGGTAGCAGCATCACTGATGAATTTACTGTAGAATGGCCTTTCATTGATCAGGCACAGCCAAGGAAGGCTGGGAAACAGGTGCTGGAGTCTTCCAGATAATTGAAGTTTTACGCTGTCAGTATCAGCTTCCATTTTTCTCAAAATGACTAGCATAAATACCTAAAAATGTGTGAAATGTCGATTTAAGAAGTTTGAACTGCACACCCACCCAGAGCTGGGTACACCGTTACTAAGCCACACCCTTCCAGCCTTTGCGAGGCCCATGTCCTGAAGGTGACCCTGGGCTGTGAACCCCTCATCACAGAGTAGCGACCTGTGAGGTAGGGCAAGGAGCTGTAACAGAAGGCTTCAGAACACAGACACCTCTGAAGAGCTTGTTTCCTCTCTGCATGCATCCGATTCTCCATCGTGGGAGTTACTTAGTGAATTCTGCTGTACTGGGGAAGCCTTCAGAGAACTCAAGGTGTGTAGGAATGTCTGCCTGCTCCCAAGTGACTCTGAACCGTTCAGCTTCTCTAACTGGCTTTCTTCTTTCCCCTTGTTCATCGCTGTCCTCCAACCCATCTCACCGACTCCTTGCCTCTGAGGGCAGAATTTATGGCTGCCACAGGAAACCAGATAACCACGCTCCTCAAGTAACCATAGTTATTAGACATTATCAGGCTTCTCAACTCTGACCAGAGGGGGATCTCTGAGCTTTCCTGCCTTGAAAAGAAAGTTCACTGGAAAGTTTCGGGTTTACTTCTGGATTTAAGGTGATCTTCCAAAGAGTTCCAGCTCTTAAATGGCAGACAAACAAATAAGTGGAGGCATTTGTTTCATAATTTTCTCAGAGGCCTGAAGGAATAAGTATTGCTGTTTGTTGTTAATGGGTTTTATTGGTTAAATCTCATGGTACCTATTTTTATTTGTTCTGAGAATTTATAGAATCGTATGCTCTTCAGGAGCCTAATTTGTTTGCACATTCCTCCTTGTCATCTTTGAAGGGTTTAGGAGATTCCAGATTCTGGGATACTGTTTCTTTTCATATGCCAAACTCGGCAGTGAGTAACAGACAACGCTAGGGAATCCAAGTGACAGGGTGGGTAAATGCAAAATATTCTTGGGAGCTCTTGTCTGCTTAGGTCATCGCTAACGATGACCTAACGGAGAGAAAACACCACATTGGGTAGGGAGCATCGCAGCAATGAAACAGGACTTCTCCACAAGGTTTCAGTGGCTTATATGTTCAAAGATCTGCAACATGTAGAATGGAATTTCTCATGAGCACTGGGACAGAGGCCATTGTTTTAGATCACTTGTACTCAGATGGGACATTTTAAGAGAGACCATCTCTTTATTGTCACCTTTCTATATTTATATCCTTTTTTTGTTTTCAGTTTTCATGATATATCACCATGTGTTTATCCCTTTTTATCTTCTCTTTTTCCTCTGCTACATATTTCCTTTTTCATTCATTATTACAATTCTTCCCCCCTTCTTACCATTGTGTTTATATTTCTTATTCACTTAGCTATTTATGTCTGTTTTGAACTTATTTTCTCTGCCTGTTCTTTTCTCTCTAATTTAGTTTTCTTATCGCTTTCCTCTAAGCCCACTTGGTCTCTATTTTTACACAGCATTGACTCAGTCTCTTTCTCTGTCCTCTTCAACTTCCCTTCCTAACCCTTGCTCTCGTCTAGAATTCTTATCTCCACACACACACACGTTGTTTCACTTTTGTGGCTCCTTCAGCCCCGACTGGGTAGTTTATATTTTAGTGACCAAGGAAGGTAAGAAAGCAGACATCAGGGAGAACCCATCAGTGCGGAAAACACGATTCAGGCGTGTACAGGTCTGCCTTAGAATGCTCCATATTTTACACCCAAACTTGACCCTCCAAGGCTCCTGCTAAAATCTCTTAGGGAAACCTTGAAAGGCAAAATGCACATGGTCATTGATTGCATATCTGTAAATATATACATATGTTCAATAAGAAAGGTCAAAATAAAATTCGGAGTGATCTAAATGATTATGGATTACATTCTTTTCAATGTAAATTTTACTACATTTGCAAAAGCAGCACCAAGCCCTTAAAATATAAACATCCCATGTCATTGCTTTCTCAATTTATGCCTGTCGATTTTGTATGATTCTAGAAAAGTGAGCATTTTATCAGTTGCAGAATTTTCATTTATGGACATTGCCAGTAATGTCGCTGATAATGAAATGGCATTCTACATGTATGACGGAGGTAGGCTCTTAGTCTTTTTAGACCACAGATCTAATCTGTACATAATAAGATCAAAGTTATGCATTTTATCCCCAGGGAAATGCACATGCAGAAGATTTTGTATCAGTTTTCAAGAGGTACCCTTCATAAATTCATTCTACAAGGATGGACTGAGCATATACAAAGTGAAAAAACACAAGTACTATTCTAGGCGTTATGGATACATCAGTGAATAAAATAGTTAAAATACTTCCTTTTAAAAAGATTACAGTGTAGAATAGGGAGATTGACAACAAATCAATAAATATATAACATTCCAGATGGTCATAAGTAAAATAAGAGGACGGAATGATGAAGTCGGAAGGATGGTGAGGGATGCTTTCTGAGAGGTTGTTATTTAATCAGAGATGTGACATAAGAGGGAGCTGATATTTAAAGGATGAGTCAACCATTGTAACAACCTGCTATCACTTAGGTTCCTGTGTGGGAAGTCAATTTAGGTAGTCAAAGCCCTTTTTGTCTGTTAATGTGAAGAACAGGTTTCAGTTTAAATTCTTACACATAGCCATGTGTAACCAGAAATTAGCACATTCCAGGGAAGATATACTCTTTCAAATTTATTTGGTTTTCCAATTTGCCCAAGCAAACATATGATTATACATTGAAACAATAACTCCAAAGATGGTATTAGGTTGCCCACTTCTGGGTAATTGAGAGAAAAAAATGATTGAAAATAAATTTTGAAAAGGAAATTTTTAATAGCTGACGGCTCAAATTTTTATAGCATCTAGGTATACAGCATTGTCCAATACACATTTTTGTGATGCTGGGAATATTTTTATATCTGCTGTGACCTGGTGAATAACTTTCCTTAGAGGTTTTCCTTTGTAGCCACCAAGCTTCCGTTGTTTGGAAAGCCCAAGGGTCAGAAAGACCAAATCTGTGCCCTAGAGAAGGTTGCCTGTAAGATTTAAATGGTGGGTCCCAAGTGCCTGGCTAAGTTAGCTACAGCCCTTCTGGGTCTGGTTCTGACCCCATCTTGGCCTCAGTCCACACTTGGTAGAACAAAGAGGATGCCTTGACTGTGGTGATCCCGTAAAGGAGAAAAGGCCTGTCATGAGACCCCGGTCGTTAGCCTCCAGAGGCCAAGCTGTAGAGATGTCTCCTCGGGCATGTGTTTGTAGTTTTAGACAATTTCCATGGGTTATTGGTCTTGATTCAGTTATTTTATGTTATATATCTGAAAGGCAGATAATTGCTTGGTCTCGATTAATGACAAGAAATTGCTTCTACATTGGAATATTGATCAAAAGGGTGGGTGTTGCTATTTTTATAGAATGCCAATCAACTTAACCCTAGTTGCATTTCCTAGAGGAAAGAAAAGCTTGCCTACAAATGCTTTTAGTTTACAGCAATTGGAATCCCACTCCAAAGGAAATATATCACAAATCGCATTTGAGTTTTTAAGGAATTTTTGAAATTTATGCACCAAATGAGATGTCAGTGCTGAGCGCAACCCTGAAAGAAAAAATAAATTATTTAATTATACTTCTTTCCTCAATAAGAAAACCCATTTTTTAAGTTGTTCTGATAGTTGG
>PVJD01019595.1:0-11320 GCA_004026545.1 Mormoops blainvillei
AAAAAAAAATTCTAAATAAAATTTATTTTTATCTTTTTGAAGATCTATATGTATTCTGGATACTAATTCTTTGTTAGTTTTATGCATTGAAAATAATCTCATTCTGCTGCTTGTGTTTCCATTTTCTCTACGGTGTTCTTTTGTCCAGAAATTTCAAATTTAATGTGGTTAAATATACCACTATTTTCTCCTTGGCATATGCCTGTTGAGATTTAAGAATTCCTTATTATCCTGAAGTCAGCCATAAAGTGGTTCTGCTATAGTTTTTCTGAATTTTAAAGTTTTGTTTCTCTCATTGGCCATTAAGCCACATAAAATCGATGTTTGTGTTTGGTGTGAAGTAAGATCTATTTTCGAGTTCTTTTTTCCATTCTAATGATCATTTTGTCTATCCCTACTAGAACACTGTACTAGTTTAAGTACTATAGCTCAGTAGTCAGCCTTGATCTTCTTCAAAATAGCCTTGTCTCTATCATATGTTTTATGTTTCTGTATAAATTTTAAAAGTCATCTGTTATAGGCCTATGTAAATTCTTGTTATTTTTATTGAAATTGCATTAATTTTAGAGATTTATATAGAAATAATTAAGTTTTATAACACTGAATTTCTGAACCCTGAGCATTTTTATCAATATCATTTTGTTTTTCAGTAAATTTGGTTCATGTTTTACAGATGTTTCAAACAACTTTATGATTTTCTTTCAATATAATGAACAATATTATTGCCATTTATAGTGGATACTTTTTATATGTTTGTTACTTGTATATAAAATATTATTGAGTTTTCTGTATTCTTGTATTCAAACTACTTAAGAGATTCTCTTACTAGTTCTGACACTTGGTCCCTTCAGGGTCTTGGATTTTATATGTAGACAATTGTATAAATTAATTTTAGACTCTGCTGTAAACTAAAATAGTTCTACTACAGTGGCTAAGAAAATGAAAGGATGTAACTTCAGTAAGGAGCTTAGAGGGAGGCAGCTAGGGCTGGTGACTGAGTGGCTCAGTGGCGCCACTAGTGACCAGACTTTTTCTAACTTTTTTGTTGCTTATTTCTTTCATCCTCTTTAATACGGGATGGTCACTGTACCATCAGACATGAAGTCATCATCTGAGTCAGGAAAAAGATGGAAGGACAAAAGGACAACAAGCTAGCTGGGGCTTCCTGGACCCCAAGCCCTCTTCTTTAACCTCAAGGAGCTATGCTTACACAGAGTTCTTCATAAGACCTACTGTCAGTTGCCATAAAGTCACTTTCTGTATTGCGAGGAACTTTGTTGCCTCACTGCAGGCAGCCCACTTTCTTGACAACACCTAATAACAACTGCCTCCAGGTCCAGATCGCCTGCGGTCCATGTGGATCAAATATCTTTTTGAGGTTAGGGCAACTCTTACACTTAGCCTTCACCCTATGAAAAAAGGAGACCTAAGAGGAAGGTAGGCCCAGTGCAAATTCAGCAGGTAAAGATAATCAGATCTCTGGTTTTCTCTCTCTCACTTGATCCGTGGTTTAAAAGTTCTCCTTTCTGTAATAGAATTTTCCCCTCAGTCCAACTATGCGTATGTGACACTGTGGAATGTGTCTCAAGCTCTGTTGCACAAGGCGGTGACCACGGTGGAATGTGTGTTGCACTCTCTCTAGTTCTCATCGCTCAGCTTTGCTTTTTCCCCACCTCTTGTCAGTTGCATTGGCTAACACCCCAATGGAGATTCAACAGATATGACAATGGGCATCTTGGTTTTTCCTGATCTTAAACAAAATGAGTTCAACAGTTTTTATTAAGTATAATTTTTACTTGGTGTTCTCAGTATAAATCACAAATTATGTTTTCTTCTTTTCCTTGTTTCTTATAAATTGCGTGTTTTCTGTTGCATATTTAGGTATTAAACTTTGTGAAAAATCTTTTCTACATTGATTGAGAAAATAGTATCAGTTTCTTATTAGGTCATTAAAGTGGGAGTTACAGTGATAGATTGTTTTCTTCTGATATGGAATCATTCTTTGTTCCCAGAGATAATGCTATTGATCATGATGATTATTTTTAATACACTGCAGTACATAGATAATACTTTATTTAGGACGTTTCTTCTACATATGCTATGGAATGGTCCTATAATATCCTTTTCTTAAATTATTCTAATCCAATTTTAGAATTGAGCCTACTACCCTCATGAAATGAACTGAGCCATGTTCATTTCCTTTCTGTTTTCTGGAACAATTTGTAAAGGATAGGAATTAACTTTTGTTATTGTAAATTATATTTTTCTGAATTATATTTCTAAAATACACTTATATTTTGAAAGAAGTTACAGTTTGAAAGTCAGTAACTCTAATTATTAACATTGATTTCCTATCCAACAACATTACTAAGCTCTCTTATTAATTTCAAAAGTACTTCTTAGAAGTTTCTCAGGTTTTCTTTGTTATGTCATCTGTAAATTAGGACATTTTTCTTTTTTTAAGATTTTATTTATTTATCTTTAGAGAAAGGGGAAGGGAGGGAGAAAGAGAGGGAGGAAAACATCGATTGCTTGCTTCTCACACACCGCCAACCAGGGACCTGGTCCGCAACCCAGGCATGTACCCTGACTGGGAATCAACCTGGTAACCTCTTGGTTTGTGATATAACACCCTTCCCTTTGAGCTACAACAGTCAGGGTACATTTTTCTCTCTTAAATTATGGCTTTCATACTTTTTAATTCCTTTATCTAATCTTACTAAATTGGTTAAGACCTCCAGTGCAATAATCAGGGGGTTGAGGGAACTCGGAATCATCTCTTGAATATTACAGGAAAAATAATGAATAAATTTTGAAAAAATATTCTTCTCACAAATTGTAATTAGAGAAGGAAATATAGGCAAAGACAAAACTCTTCATGTTGTGAAGATAGTTGCTTTATTTGTTAAAAAACTGTACAAAAATCAAGGCCAATCTGTATATACCCATGTAATAATTTTGAAAAACACATCAAAAAAGAAATCATGATAAAATTGGAATGGGGCCCTCGAGTTATTGAAGAATTTTACCAAGTTTCTGGAAGGTAAAAAACATGAAAATTTATTCTGTAAGTGAAATAACTGAATTAAGGAACCACAGTTGTGAATAGATATAGAACTGCTGCTCCGGAATTTATGTTCAATCTTTTTGAAACAACCATGAAGAGATGGCTCAGAGCGGTAGAGAGAGAGTGAGAAAGAGTGCTGCGATTTCAGGTATTAGTGGCAGATGTTTCAGTGAGCCCTCCTTTTGTCCCCCACACCCGGGAATCTAGGCCTACAGGCAGCCCGACATTGATCCGCAGATAAAGCAGGTGTGTATTAGGGGGCCAGAGAGGATTAGGGTATGAAAGATGTATTTTTGATAAAAATCTTCTGGAAGCCCCACTGCTCTGAGATCTTCTCCCCTTCTTTCTGTAATGGATGTCATTCTACTCTATATTTTTGAGGGATATGCACCCAAGCCCTGTAAAATAACTGTGGGGCCTACGCTGTGTGAAGGTTGTGGGAAACAAGTCTGGTTAAATTCCAAGAGAAGAGCTTTGGCTCTCTGAGGGGGAGGAGAAGGACATTGACTCCATTCTGCTCTTATAGGAGAGGTCTGTGGATTAGCAGGTAACTGGCCATGTGTGAGAGACAGTAAGCTTCCCCTGATACTGTAGTAGCATAGCAACTGTCACCCTAGCGACAAGTTCATTGCAGAACAAGAAGGAATTTCCTTGACACAGGAGATCAAGGTTTATAAAATTATACATTTATAATTCTTAGGGAAATTTTAAAAAGGTAAATACTGCTTTTTAGTAATGTTATTTTCTTTAAATAACTTTATTTATTATGAAATAAAATTTATTAAAAAATGAAGACAAATGACTGAATGTGATGTGCTATGACACATATAATATTGATGGGATCCTGGAGCAGGAAAGGACATTAGGTAAAAACTAAGGAAAACTAAATAATATATGGACTTTAGTCAATAATAATGTATCGGTATTGGTTCACTAATTATAACATTCACCATATAAATGTAAGTATTGGTGTGGGATATATTGGAACTTTCTGTACTATCTTCAAATTTTTTCTTTTGTAAATCTAAAACTATTCTAAAAAATGGAGATTATAGAAAAATTGAAGTCTATCTTCTCATGCAGTTCACTCTTCTGCTCCTGCTTAAACTCTATTTTAGATGTATTATTTACATTTTCTAATAGAGCACTGCTTATAATATTTATATGTATACCTCGGCAGTCTAACATAATTCAGCTCATATGAATGGTCTGGCCACATGCTGACTTGATGTTCGTTGGCCAGAGCATCACCCTCTAATAAGACCAATATCATGCCAGGATTTCTCTCCCAAAAGGCATTTAATTTGCAGCCTCAGATGCAGTAGTCTTATGGCAGAACACTTCAGAACCTTAGGACCTGAGCCGTGATTCTCCCATTGGGGCTTGCCATGAACTCTACACCGTGTGTGCTAACATCACTGCCACATCTGACACCATAGATTCTGCCCTCTTGTGTAGCCCTAAGGGAAGGACTGCTTGTGGTACACTTTGAATCTGCCACAGGGCTTTTTGTCTGCTCCAGGCTCTGCTCAAGCTGGCAGCCCCTAGTGTCACATACATATGAGCCAGAGCAGTATTCCTAGGTAGACGACATATTGCCTTTACTGGCATCCTTTTGCTTTTCCTAACTAATCATCTTGATGTTACTAATGTTATGGATCAAGGTGATGTGGTGCAGTATATCCAGGTAGTCCAGGTCTCTTTGGAATATAACATGCAGAAGGATAAAAGTTTAACTTATTCCTGGGCAAAACTGGAAATGGATATTGTTGCCCACATCACCTAAATAGTAACCATTTTTGATCCTCTTGGATAGAAAGGACTGCATTTTCTGCATCAGTGGTTGCATACCATGTGATTATCATCTTGCTCTGTTCTGGCAATGATACCATGTCTACACTACAGCTTAGTTGACCTTGCAATGGTGCATATTTATTTTCCGTCTTGTTTTTTTTAGGCACCATTTTCTGCAGGTATCAGACTGTCAGTTTAAGGGAGATGAGAATATATTGTTGGAATTCACATACTTGTCAGTTGGAGTAATACCCACATTTGATTCATGGCTTGTGAGATAAGAGTCATCATCCTGGGAAATTGAAAGTGGAAGCCTGAATTCCCAGATTCACTTGTTTTCCATCATAGTGTTGCTGTGCTCAGGTATGCTTTGGATTACTCTCCACATTTTTCCTACAAGTCTCCTTTCTCTAGTTTTTTCTAAACAAAGGTAAATGATATTTTTTGTTAATATAGCCACTGTCATGAAGCCCTAACTAAAGAGCCCTCTGTTTTTACCTACATCTGTATTCTTGGAGCAGTTATTCTCTGAATCAAGGGATTTAGCACAGGCTATGTGTTATGTTACAGTTTCTTTTTCTTTAATTTTTATTATTTTTTAATTAATTTTCAGTTACAGTTATCCCTGTTTTCCCCCATTACTCTTCCCTGCCCTCCCCACCCACCACCTCCTGCATTCAATCCTCCCCCTCCCCCATTATCTTTGACCATGGGTCTTTGATACATGCTCCTTGACTTGACCCTTCTCCTTCTTTCCCCCATTCTCCCCCTCCCTCTGCCCTCTGGTCATTGTCAGTTTGTTTTATAGTTTCTTTTTTACACAACTTACAGGGTTTTTGTTCATCCAAACCTGTAAACTTTTGGAAAGAGGAAATCATGGCTTCTTTTTCACTCTCTCTACCCTCTCGGCCTAGAAAGGGCCCACCTAGAGTAGATGCTCAGTAAACACTTATCAATTAGCTGTTTTTTAAAACCGTATTCAAAAGTCTACAAGGCACTTTCTGGATGTCTCTCTTCTTATCAGTAATTATTTCTTCTGGAATATCTGGGAAATTAAAAAAGCTATTTCTCCATCTGTAATATAAGCCTCCTTTATTACTGTGGAAGGTAAAAATAAAAATTTTGTTTTATGTAGATATTGGGGTGGGTATTATGTGGTAATATTCTTTCAAAATAATAACTTCAGTAAAATATTATTGAATTTAATTGAAGTAAAAATTTTCTGGTCATCTTAGAAGCACACTTGAGATAATCATTAACCTAAGCTTGAAAAACATCCACTTTATTTTAAGGTTACAGTGTTAATATATTTAGTTGCACTCTAGCAGTTCCCTTGGGCTGAGAACATATTGAACATTTAAACATTTTAGCTTTCTAACTTATAAACGAATAAAAAATGTTCAATCCCCTAAGGAGATATTTTATTTGTGAAGTTTCATGAACCTCTTTCTGTTTTCTCCTCAAGGCCAAGAGCACTTAAGTGGCTAGTGTTATGTAATCTATAAAGTAGAGAAATTACTAAAGAGATGTAAATTGATTATTTACCCAGTCATCTCACACACACACAGATTTCAACACTCAGTTCATTGTTGAAAGTAAATACAGGGACCTTGCTCTCTGGGAGCTTACAATTTACAAGAAATGAGATTTCTTGTAAATTTCTATAAGAAATTTACATATCATAATACAATTTACATATCATAAATAAGATCTAAATTAGGAATTGAAGTCCCATGTCACTGTACTAAAATTTCTAATCACATGGAGGCAGGGAGATTATTTCTAGCTTTATTTATCACTGAAGATTTAATGGAAGAGATGGTTGGATCTTGTGAACTGCCTAAAATATCCATAATTGTAGAGAAAAAAGAAAACTCCTTCAGAGACTGAACTGAGCGTTGAAGTAGATACTTTAACAGTATTTATCTGATAACAAATTGTAGTTGCTAACACACCTATTATGACGTGTTATAAATAAGGAGAGAGCAACAACAGGAATAGAAATGATTTGGATTAGAATCCACAATTAGAATTAAAATTCACAATTTAATGGATATAGCTGTTGACAGAAGGTAGAGTTATAGCACCAGATTCAACTTTGAGCGTCTGAGAATATGAACCTTCAACAGAAATACATAATCAGGGAAATACCTATAACTAAGAAAGGTGAGTATAAATATACCAAATTTCTGCAGGGAGGACTCCTCAGACATAGGAGTAAGGGAAAAGTAAAAAGTGAGAGTTTTGAGGTGATGATGAGGAAATCGAAAGGGATTTAGGTCAGAAAATTTTATCTTGTTGGTAAGATTATGGCAATTATAAACTCTGGCAAACTCAACAATGTCCTGGAATTCCAGGATTAGATTTTTTTCTTTTATATAAAGGCAGATCATTTTGTGGTAGATGAAGCAGGTCTAGTATCTGTTAGTGTAAACGGCAGGGACAGGTTACTAGGTGGCTGTTTACCAGAAGCAATTTCTACTGAAGGAATTTTCTCTGATAAGAATTGTCAAAAATGCAATGAATGGAAAAACTAGCAGTTATCACATTCCCATAAGCTTTCACACAGAAGTTATAAAATCATATAATGTCAGAACATCATCAAGCTATTAAACTATTTTTATCAATAATTTGTCATTGATGATAAATATAAATATATCAGGAAATTTAAATTATATTTGTTATATTTTAGGGTATGTAAAATAAATCCTTGTTTATTTTGGATGTGAGAGAAATTCTCTATGCAGTCATTCCTGAAATAAACATAAATAAAATTTACATATGCACATAAAATAGAATATTAAGAAAACAGCTATCTGCAAATTAGGTTTAAATAAGAAAGTGAAGTTTACTAATCTCTTAATAGCCAAAGTCTTTTTATTTATTCTTTAGACTGATTTAAAAATATAAGATTTTATTTATTTTATTATTACATAGACTTTGAAAGGCTGTTAAATGATTAATTAAAATTTACATATTCATTTGGCTGGTAATCTTGTTTGAAAAATGGCAAAATCACATGGATAAAAGTAAAAGGCAAGGAGAACTTTAGCTCATGTATCAATTGCTACGTGATAGTGTAGAGGAAATCAAGGCTGATACCAAAGATGAAATGCTAATTGCCCTGACTTATGATGTAAATGCTTCTCTCTCACCTCTGTAAACCCTTTTCGCACCAAATCTATACCACGCCTCCCAATACCCTCCCCCACTCAGCCCAGCATAAAAGGAATGCGGGGCTATTGTTCTGGGCTCAGAATTTGGAGTTTGTCTCCTCTGGGCCCGTGCACGTAAATAAAGATCGTGCTCCTAACCCCTCAGTGTCTGGTCGTTTCATTTTTCCGTAACATTTGGTTCCCTGACCGGGAAACGACCTTACATAAATTCGGGCTGACTTACTGCCGACTGAGCAGGGCGGGCTGGGTGCCTGGTGGCCCAGCTGGGGACCGGGGAAGGGCGCGCCCTGAGATTTCTCAGGCCCCGATCGGTTGGGACACCGGACTCCGGCCCGCGACTCCAGCCGGGAAGTGGGGGCTTCGGAACACGATCTATCAGAAGGCGCCGGATCGGTAAGTGCCCCGGGGACCAGACCCGAGATTGGGAGGGATTTGGGTCCCTCATCTGTTACAGTAGGATCGAGACTACAGAAGTCCGACCGCCGGACCCTCGCTCGGGGAGGGAACTGAATAGCCCCTGAATGTTTGAAAGTAAACTTAAGTGTGTCTGTGTTTGTTTTTCTATGGGTGATAGTCTTGGGGAGGGAACTGAATAGCCCTTGAATGTTTGAAAGTAAACTTAAGTGTGTCTGTGTTTGTTTTTCTATGGGTGATAGTTTTGGGGAGGGAACTGAATAGCCTCTGAATGTTTGAGAGTGAATCCAAGTGTGTCTGTATTTGTGGCTCCTCGAGTGCTAACCTACGGAGCGAGAGTGGGTCCCAACCTGCGGTTCCTGTGTCAGGTCTTACGGCATAACGGTTGACAGTTAACCCCGAATTCTGTAGGGACAGCCTTAGCCAAGACTGACTTTGTCCCGCGAGGGAGCAGGCCAGGCGGACGAGCGAGTGTCCCCACCCTTTGTGTGTCTGCGCCGTGCGGGAGGGAAGCCATGGGGAGAGGACCTTCTACAATTTTAGATTGTATGCTGCAGAATTTCAGCAAATTTAAAGGGCAGGACCCATCGTTTGATGCAGGCCAATTAGAGACATTTTGTACTGCAGAATGGCCGACTTTCAGGGTTGGCTGGCCCCCCCGAGGGAACATTAAATCTATCCACTATAAGAGCAGTTCACCTGAAAGTTACAGGAAAGCCAGGACATCCCGATCAGTTTTCCTATATAGATAGATGGTAGGAGTTGGCCCAGGATATGCCCAGCTGGCTTAATAAGTGCACGGGGACTCAGGGGCGCCATAGAGGAGCCGCCGGTGGGGCACACCCAAGAATGTGTTGTCCCCAGGCGCCCCCTACGGCTCCCCTGCAGGAGCCCCTGACTCCCCCGCCTTCTATCTCGCCCCAGGGGCATCAGTCTCCCCGGGAACCCTCTCCGGTTCGGTACCCAGCCCTGCCCCATCCAGGCCCGTCACCCGTACCTAGCAGACTTAGGAGCCACTGGCCCCCTCTTCAGATGCCACTCCGAGAGGTGCAGGCAGCGCCCAGAGTTAATGAGGACGGGACTGTCCAGCCTGGACAGGTTACTTATTACTACCAGCCATTCAGTACTACTGACCTCCTGAACTGGACGTTCTCGGAGAAGCCACAGGCCATGATCGAGCTCATAGACTCAATCTTCCAAACCCACCTGCCCACCTGGTTCGATTGTCGCCAACTCCTCCTGACCTTGTTCAGCACTGAGGAGAGGAGAAAAATTCTAGAGGAGGCCCGGCGCTACCTTGAAGCGCATGCCCCGGCAGGAACCCTAGATCCCTCAGATTATGCATGCCGTGCCGCCCCCGAACAACAACCCACTTGGGACCCAAACACTGAGCGAGGGCGGGCCGTCTTGGATCTGTATCACCACTCCCTGTTACAGGGGATAAAGGTGGCAGCCAGGAAGCTCACTAATATGGCTAAGGTCGCCACTGTACACCAAAGGTCAGACGAGTGCCCCGGAGACTTCCTTGAGCGGCTGATGGAGGCATACCGAGTGTTTACCCCTTTTGACCCAGAGGCAACTGAAAATCAGTGCATGGTAGCCATGGCCTTTGCCTCTCAATCGGCCACGGACATCAGGAGGAAGCTCCAAAAGCTTGAGGGCTTCGCAGGAATGACCTTACATCAACTCCTAGCGGTCGCCAATAAAGTGTATGAAAATCGAGATGAGGCGGCCGCAGCAGCCCGCCTTGAGGACCAGAAAATGCAGGCCACCCTGCTGGCCGCCGCATTAGGGAGGCCGGCCCCCAGGGGTGACCTGATCAACAAATAGGGACACTTCAAGGTAGAAAAGGACCAGTGTGCCTATTGTAAGGAGCGTGGGCACTGGAAGCGAGACTGTCCAGCTCGCAAGCGGTGCAAGGAGACACCCGCCAGCCAGGTTATCCTACCACCACCAGCCCCCAACGTATTGGCCCTCTCCAGGTTCGGTCAAGACTAGGGGCGACCGGGCTCCATCACCCTCGGTCCCCAGGAGCCTATGGTCAGGGTCAAAGTTGGGGGCCAAGACATTGACTTTATGGTAGACACAGGGGCGGAACACTCAGTAGTCACCGTCCCAGTTGGGCCCCCACGGGGAAAGAAATCCTCGTGCAGGGAGCCACTGGACTCTTGGCTAGCTCCCAGAAATTTTGTGAGGCACGGAAGGTCGAACTTGGGGGCCACCAGATCTCCCATGAGTTCCTCTTCCTACCAGACTGTCCTATCCCCCTGCTAGGCCGAGATATCTTGACCAAGCCAGCAGCGCGGGTCACCTTCTGGCCAGAAGGGGCCTCCCTGGACCTCCCCACACCACGAACTATTGCCCTAGTGCTTCCATGACAAGAAGAATATAGGTTCCACCAGGAAGACGGAGTGTCAGCCCCAGACCCCCTTTGGGCTAAATACTCTGGGGTTTTGTAGAGGGAGTCAAGGCTGACACCAAGGATGAAATGAAATGTTATCTGCCCTGCTGCAGGTGTTGAGATGCTATCTGCCCTGACTGATGCTGTAAATGTTTCTCTCCCACTTCTGTAAGCCCCTTCCTGCCAAATCTATACTACGCCTCCCAATACCCTCCCCTGCTTAGCCCAGCATAAAAGGAGTGCGGGGCTATTGTTCTGGGCTCAGAATCTGGAGTTTGTCTCCTCTGGGCCCGTGCACGTAAATAAAGATCGTGCTCCTAACCCCTCAGTGTCTGGTCGTTTCATTTTTCCGTAACAATAGCACTATGATGACAGACTGTTTATCACAGCCACTATTTGGAATTACTTAGCTTGAAAAATATAGACGTTCGCTACTGTATGGCAAATTAGTAGGATATACAATGGATT
>PVJD01019596.1:0-11310 GCA_004026545.1 Mormoops blainvillei
GGAATAAGAAACATAAATGGTAGATACAAAATAGGGGGAAATTAAGAATAATATAGGAAAGGGAGAAGCCAAAGAACTTATATGTACAACTATGGACATGAAATAATGGGGGGAATGGTGGTGGGAATGGGGGTGCATAGCTGAAGGGAATAAAGGGGAGAAAAAATGGGACAACTATAATTGCATAATCAGTAAAATATATTTTAAAGGGAGAGAAGCCAAAATAGACTAAGAAAAGAGAAGAGTATAATGAGGTTAAAAAAAATGAAAAATAGTGGAAAAATAGGAACAAAATAGAAGAAATACAACCCCCCACAGTAGTATCAGGAGCCAATGAGTGAAGATTAATAAAGGTGGAAAGAGAATAAGAAGGAAAAAAGAAAGAAAAAAAGATTATGAGATGGCTGAAGAAAAGTGAATTTTGAGAGAATAGCAAAAGAACAAATAATGGGAGTAAAGCATAAAAACCAGGCTAAGAGAGGAAAAGAAATTAAAATGAAGAACAGAAAAGGCAGGAGGAAGGCAAAATGGAGTAGGAGAGGGGAACAGTAAAATCTGAGATTTGAAATACAAAAATTGTGAACATTTAGGAATAAAATTGAAGAAATGCAAGAGCAACCACCGTATCAACAACAAATGGAAAGATTAATACAGGTGGAGAGAGAATAAGGATATTATAAGAAGGGGGTAAAGAGTGTGAGATAACTAATGACAAGAAAAATGATTTTGAGAGGCCGGAGGGAGGAGAAATAGTAAGAGTGCAGAACAGAAACCAGGTGTAGAAAGGGAAAAAACAAAATTTAAAACAAAAATAAGAAGAGAGAGAAAAAAGGCAAATTGGAGTAAGAGAAGGGAGGAGTAAAATATGAGATTTCAAATAAAGCTAAAGTAAAGGAAATAGTGAAATAATAGGAACAAACTTAAAGAAAAAGAAAAAAATGTTAAAAAACTATGCTGGAGAAAAAATAATGCAAATAGTGAATAAGACTGAGGTGGAATTCGTCTCAGCAGAGCCTAATGTTTGACGCTGTTTTCTCTTTCTGAATCCGCTCCTGGTAACGTCAGATGGTGTCCTAGTCTAGGTCTAGGCAGCCTATTCACAGCTACAAGTGATCCACAGTCTGTGGCTGTCTCCTTCCGGCCCGGCTGGTCCCCACTGTTCCACCCTGCCTTTATTCCGACAGTACAAGGCCCAGGAGTGGTTTATCCAATGCCTGAGGGCACTGCCATTACCACCTCCAACTGCCTCCAGAGGGTCACCCCTAGGAGGCATTGTTCAGTCTTCAGGGAAGATGGAGGGAGTGCTCCCCACTACACATCTTGGTCTGCCCAGATTATTTCCAATAATGATAGTTTCTAATGAATTAACTGTTTCCTATCAGGGGCCAAACTGTGTAAAAGGGTTAGCTCTTTCCTGCTTGGAGCTGATGGTAACTCTGTATAAGGGCCGAAGCTAGGCAGGGCCCTGAACATCCCTTGCTCACCTGTCCCAGTTCTCTCTGCTCTGCTGATTTCAGTGGATCAGGGCCCGAGGAACCAGTGTAGCTCATGGTGTCTGATAGAAGTTCAGAAAGAGCCCTTTTAGAGTTTTTCCTTCTTTCCTTTGTGGATATGCAGCAATCAAGTGGTTCCTGAGCATGGCCTCACTGACCTGCAGAGCCTGCCATCCTGCAGGTGCGGGTTGGGCATGGCTACCTGTGAGGGGACCTGTGTGGCCGCAGTGCATCTCAGGTGCTTGGCTCCTGGACATCCAGTCCCCAGCCTGCTGCTCTTGCAGGAGATTCAGACTGAACTCTCCACTCTGCGCTGTCTTCCGCTGGCCAGCTGCGCTGGGTCAGGACCCAAAGTCCCTTTGTTGGGCTATTTTCTGTTCTTCTTGTGCAGGTAGGCTCAGTGGCAACTAACTGTGTTTTCCCTTTGGTTTCTTTGTTGTCAGAGCCACCGTGCATGAAAGCACAGGGTTCCTGCCCTGCCACACCTCAGCTTCCCTTTTCAAAAAGTCTCTATGTGGCACCCACACTGCAGCCCTGAGCCATGGACCGGTTCTCCGTGTGCTTTGCCTCCCCATGAAGCAGAAAGTCTCTCTCAGTCAGGGCTGTCCACAGCCTGCCAGTGCCTCTGACAGTTTTAGGACATAGAGTTTCTCTCTGGAGTTCTCCCAGTTAGCGCTGCTTGCTGTGTTTGTGCAGCCTAAGTCTCCCAGACTTTGGATATCCTTCCAAGCCTTTCCCAGTTAGGACTGGGACCAGGGCCCCACTCCGGGTGGGGAGGGAGCCACTAAGCTATGTTTTCTGTCTGTTCTCTCCTCTGCAGCAGTCGCCTCGCACAGGGCCCTTCTCCCTCAACTTATAAAATCTCTTACTGGGCAGTACAAAGCATCCTCTGTATGTACCTTGGCTTCAAAAATTCATATCAGCTGAGATTCCATTGATTGTTCAACTCACTTGTCAGAAGATCAGTTGGCAATCCATGCTGGGAGCACAGGCAAGTGGGCTCGGCTTCCATTTACTCGGCCCCTATCTTTGGTCTGAAGCCGAAAGCGACCTTTGTAACGCATTGGCTGGGACTCGTAGTCAGAAGGTTGTAATGAGGTGCATCTGGCTCCGTGGTGTGAAAGGAGTTTGCTTTTTCCGAACTTGGCCTCTGGGCATGAGAATGAGGCCGTGAGAAATCACATACTCTGAGAATAAAGTCAATGTATGTTGTTATTTAATGGAAATATTTATTTTTCCTGATATGGATTGAGACTGTAGCTTTCTGAAAATTCCTTGGTAACATTTGTTGAAAAATTGCCGTGTTGATAGAGTGCTTCTCTGTTGGAGAACCAGAAAGAATGAGAGGGTGACCTGGGTCTGTGGAGGACAGACCTAGAGTGTCGAGCTCCTTCACTCCACCCACCATCCGCCATGGTTATTCCTATCCAACTGTGGCCTGGGGGCTTTGCTGTCCCATGGCTCTTACGGACTGATCCTAAGGTAAGAGCAACTCTTATGGTCAGGCAGTGGGTTCATCCTGAACGGGCAGATTTAGATTTGTGATTTGAAGGTTTAAAGAAAGAGGCTATTTCGGAAGAAAAAAGAAAAAGAAAGATAGAAGTCTAATATGAATGTGTCTCCTAGACATTCATCTGAGGATTCGACTTTAGCGTTTCGTTGTTTTCTCGTGAACTCTGGAAAGAGCCACATTTAAATAAAATTTTAAAGTTGTTTTCTTATGTTGGGCTTGATTTTAATTGCCCCTAACTTGTTTGTAAAATGAGTTTCCCCTGAATCCTGTAATGTGGGTAGTGTTTGAAATTAAGAGGTGCAATGTTAAAAGGATCTCTCCCTGGGAGCCTGCACAGCAGTGTGAATGTGAGAACCCAGGGAGGTGGGGCGTTGGAGTCCTTGGTTGGAGCTGAGACACCCGTGCGCGCTCGCGCGCGCGCGCGCGTGTGTGTGTGTGTGTGTGTAAGGGAACCAATGGGGAGAAGTAGATGCCAAGTGAATAGCACAGAAACTGATGCAAGAGCCCAAGACAATCTTCTCAAGAGGAAAAATATTGCTCTCAAAATCAGACTCAACTGCAAGTTTCCATACTGATTCATTTGGTTCCTGTGTCTTACTCCTACAGATTGCCTGAAATAAAGTATCTGAAGAACTCTGGTACCATGAGAAATTGTCAGATGCCTTTGGCTGTAAACACACAAATCTTATTTCCTTGCACCATATCTCTCAAACTGTCTTCAATATTTGCTAAAACAATCACTTACGCAGTTTGTCTCTTCGTACCTAATGTGGCAATGTACTTCCTCACATAGACTTAGATTATTGCTACTGTTGGTTGATTAAAACACAGTGGCAGGCACTTTAAGTCGTGGGTTTCCTCCTTTGCATTCAGGTGGACATGTCAATGACCTTGTCACGAGTACTATTCTGAATTTTCCATTTTTCTCCCTTGCATCATTTTCTGCCCGACCTAGCAGAAAAGGAGCCATTCTTTGGCTGCTTTGTTTGGACGCTGGGAGTAGGACCGGGAATGAGCAGACGGAGGTGAGTGCCAGCGGGGTTAAGCACCTTAGTTATTGCTGAGCAAGCAGCGTGGGCTTTAAAATCAGATAGACACTATGGGACACTAGGCTATTACTGTCTTTAGGCCTCAATTTCTTTTTTATCAGTAAAGATAGGATAATAATTGAACCTTCTTATTAGGATTGTTATAAAAATCATATGAAAAATGCATAAAAAACATTTAGGACAAAGCCTGGGTCATAGTAAGCATTCAATAAGTGCTTTTTATTCAGCAGATATTTCTTGAATTAATATACAAATAGTAAAGCTGATCAACATAGCAATTCGAAAGATCCTATCACCATTTCCAAAGGGAATAATTTGAATTCTGATTTCCTGTTTCTGATGCTGGATAGGAGAAGTGATAGCCTCTCCTCTGCTCCCAATTAGCATCAATATAAGTGGATTTTATGTAAATGAGACATTTGCATTCATAGAGACTAGAGGAATGAGTTCTAAATCATGCATACTGTTTGGTACCTCATTTTCATGTTTTTTAGTGTCGCACTAATGCCTGCATCCAATGCACCTGAGTCTTCATGTCTGGCTGAGTTGAAGTCCATTAACAAATATGTGATCTGTCTCTTTTTAAATTCATGACATACGCTTTCACTCTTTACCTTTTGGGCAAAAAATAAAAATTTCCAAGCAACTATGGACAATTCGTAGTTTAAGTGAAATTTCACAACTTAAATACTTAAGTATTTAAATACTTAAATACTTTCCAAATTGCCAGTTCACTAATATTAAGGACAAATGGAAAAAGTTGATGCTGGTGTTGGCATGACCTTTTTATATGAGCATAATCATGTGATTAAATATGATTCGATAATTTACTAATTTGATTAATTTGTTGAGATAGTTTCCTTGCTAGGAATATCTTCTCCACTCTTCTGTTAATAATAATAATGATGATAATAACAGTAATAATAATATTAATAATAATAATAGCAGCTATATTTATGGACTTGCTGTAAACCCGTTATGCATTTTCACTAAACTTAACCTCAATGCCTGTTAATATGGCAGATGTAATTTAATCTCACTTTTAAGAGTGCAGAAATTAAAGGTCAGCAATGTTAAACAACATGTCCGAGGCCACACAGCTACTAGTTGACAGAGCTGGGATTGGAATCCAGGTAGTCCGTTCCAGAGCTCATAGTCTTCAAAATTATACTACGCTGCCTCTCCATTTGGTTCAGTCTCAAACTGTCTTAAAATCTCAGCTCATTGTCACTTCCTCCTGATCTACCTTTCCTAAGCAAACACTGTATCTCCTCTTACCCAATTCCTGTGTGCATCATTCAGTTGTCATTTGGGGAACTCTCCTTACCATTGTTAATTAACTGTTTCATGTGTGGGTCCTGTCTGCCCCCCAACATTTGAACTCCCTCTATCATATCTTGTCAATATCTTCCTGCAGCAGGTGATGATGGGTGGAAAATGCTCACCTTGACAATCTCTCCACACAGGAAAAGTGCAATGTGATTTTACCAACTATGAACCGATGAATAGAAGAGCCAAGGGATAAATTCTACTCACCTATTTGTAGATATATGAGGCAGAAAACTAGTCTGGACTGGGAAGAAAACTAAACATTTAGGTTCTTGGATTCAGTTCTTTGTGGCCTGTATGTGGATGATCATCTTGAGTCCATATGTTCTGAGAGTTATTTTACCCTGACCAACATTTTACTATAGAGCTTCATTTATTAACATTAACAAGAATCATGGGACAAGACCCTCCTGCCTCAGAGGGAAAGTTTACACCTACTAAGAGAGTCCAGAGCAAGGCAATTAGCACTTACGTTTTTGAGCTGAATGAATGGAAACCATCTGAGAATTAGAAAGCATGCCAAAATGGCCAGCACAATGGAAATCAAGTTTTCAGAAGTGGCTAACTGGATGTTGTGACTGCATAATCATTTTCAGAAACATTCCACAGCCAGAATTTCCTAAAACGCAGATGACATTGGTTTCTTTCCACAATGCATGACAATCTCAATTTTACTCCTGTGTTTTCTATAGTCAGTCATATTCCCTCTGTGGAAGATATATTGCAAAATGGGAGAAATATTCTTTTGTTGGCAGCCAGATGCAGGAAAAGCTAGATGTGGTTGAACTCCCTAACTGGAGTTGGAGCACCCAATATATGATGGTATCACTGGCCCAATGGGACAAAGAAATCCCCATTGTGAATTTCACCATTTTTGGTCATTGGGCAAGAATCAGCATTTACAAAAGTAAATAATGAGGGAAGTTAGAGGATACCTGATAGAATTCTATTATTATAATTTAATTTCTCCCTAATAATAAATAAAAATTATGGCTGCAATGCCATGCTAACCTGACATTATTGTACTCAGGTTAGCTTGAAAATTCTTCTAGATGGGAGAGAGCAACAAAAGAGAGGCTTCTTTGTTAGTATCTATCTGGAAAACTGGTGTAATAAAGCAGCACTATTGCTGGCTGGATCTGAAAGTAGGGAGGAGGGCTCTTCTTTGGGTAAATCCAAAAGAGCCATTGATCTTCCAGTGCTATGTTGCTTTATATTGCATTTTCATTCATTCAGAGTTGCTTCTGCTAAAAAAGGTCCTCTGGTGACAGCAGTTCTTTTCAGCAGAGCGAAGTTGTTTAGCAATGAAATCTTTGGTGTATTCACTAACATAAAGTACGATCTGTCTGTCCTTGCACCTGGTACACATTCAGCTTTACAGAGTCACATTGCTATTCATGCCTTTTGTTTAGTCACAGAAGAGAAATAGAACAAAAGTGTAGATTTTCACCTTGGCTTTTATAAGGTACATTATGACCTATATACCTCCTTAGAATGAACCTGACAGTCCTAGTTCTTAGGCAACAATGATTTGTAACTGCACATGAGGAAAAAGGACATTAATTGCTAGTAGTTAGTAGTGCACAGAGATTTTTTTTTACTCTGAATTAATCAATCCCTAGAGGAAAAAATGAGGAATAGAAAAGCATGGTTTTAGTTTTAGAATTCAAGCGTTTCAAGTTTAGTATCATACCAAAGACGCATTTTAGTTTTATTTTGCATCTAACAAAGCTTTATATCACCCTCTCTTCTAACATTTAATATTATTTTATCAAAGTTCTATATATATAATGTTTAAAAAGTCAAGTCTTTTACAAAGCTCATAAGTGAAACAGCAATCTCCTGCTCCACCCTTTTCTTTTTTGATTCCTAGTCTTCAGAGTTAACCTCTTCCAACTCTAAGCAGTTCCTTCTGCTGTTTACCACCATATTTCTAAATAATGTGTTTGCAACAGAATTCCTTGATTTTTTTCAGCTTTAGATCCTTCTTTACTGGCTTTTTACTATGGAAGTTAAAAATGTAGTGCTCATAAAACCACCAACAACCACCTCAGGACACATCCTCCTCTTTATCCTTTCTATTGTTTTATTTTACTTTTATTTTTTAAATTTAAATCATGTTTTGTTTTTCAATTAGACTTGACATTCAATATTATATTAGTTTCAGGTGTACATCCCAGTGAATAGACATTATATAACTTACTAAATGGTCATCTTGATAAACTTTGTACCCATCTGACACCATACATATTTATTAGAATATTATTATGTTCTCTATGCTATACTTTACATCCCCCTGTATATTCTGTTACTAGCAATTTGTAGTTAATCTTTCACCTTATTCACCCATTTCCCTGACCCCCCTCTCATCTGACAACCATAAAAATATTCTCTGTATCTATGGTCTATGAGTCTGTTTCTGTTCTGCTTGTTTATTTATTTCATTGTTTTTTTTTATTCAGTTGTTGATAGGCATGTATTTATTGCTATTTTATTGTTCATATTTTTGATCCTTCTTCTTCTTGAAGAAGACTCTTCAACATTTTATATGATACTGGTTTAGTGGTAATGAACTCCTTTAGATTTTTCTTGCCTGGGAAGCTCTTTACAGGCCCTTCCATTCTAAATTATAGCTTTGCTAAATGATAAATCTTGGTTGTAGGTCCATGCTTTTCATTGCTTTGAATAACTCTTGCCAATCCCTTCTGGCTTGCAAATATTCTGTTGAGAAATCGGCTGGTAGTCTTATGGGAGCTCCCTTGTAAGGAGCTAAGTGCTTTTCTTTTACTTCTAAGATTCTCTCTTTGCCTTTAACCTTTTGTGTTTTAATTACGATGTGTCTTATCTGGGCCTCTTTGGGTTCATCTTGCTTGGGACTCCCTGTGCTTCCTGGACTTATATATCTATTTCCTTTACCAGGTTAAGGAAGTTTTTAGTTATTATTTTTTCAAATAGATTTTCAATTTTTCTCTTCTTCTAGCACTCCTATGATGAAAACATTGGTACATTTGAAGTTGTCCCAGAGGCTCCTTACACTACTTTCATTATTTTTGCCTTTCCTTTTCTTTTTGCTATTCTGGTTGGGTGGCTTTTGCTTCCTTAATATTCCAAATTGCTGATTTGATTCTTGGCTTCATATATTCTGCTGCTGTTTCCCTGTAAATTATTCTTCATTACAGTTAGTGTATCCTTTATTACTGACTTGTTCTTCTTCATGGTTTCCATGTACTTTTTTATACTGTTGAAGTTCTCACTAAGTTCATTGGGCAACCTGATAACTAGTGTTTTGAACTCTGCATTAGTAGGTAGCTTCTCTTCATTTTGTTTAGTTCTTTTTCTGGGGTCTTATTCTGTTCTTTCATTTAGGATGTGTTTCTTCATCTCCTCATTTTGGCAGCCTCCATGTGTTTGGTCCTATGTATTAGAGCTGTTCCATCTCCCAGTTTTGGTAGAGTGGCCTTATGTAGTAGATGTCTATAGTGTTCAGTGGCACAGCCTCTTGATCACTCAAGCTGGGCATTCCTGGTGTGCCCCCCGTGGGGGCTGTGTACACCCTCCTATTGTGGTTGAACCTTGATTGCTCTTGAGACATCAGTGGGACAGATTGAACCCAGGACGATTGACTGCAAGGACTGGTTATGACCATTGACCACCATGGAGGATCAGCTGTGCAGGAGCCCATCCCACAGAGCAGGATTTACTTCAGCAGGTCTCTGGTCTCTACTGAGTCTGCCACTTGAATGTCTTGTTTGTGGAGGTGGTTGGGTGGTTCTTCAAAATAGTCTGAAGCTATTGATCAAGTGTGCTGGCTCTTGGGCCTCATGAGAAGTTTAGGCCAAGGTTAGTCACCACCTGTGTTCTGCCAGAGGACACCTGACACATGCTACAAAGTGAACTGCAGACAGTTGCTACTTGTGCTGGGCTTGGAGATGCCCAGGTGAGGCCAAACTGCGAACCAAGGCTGGCTACTGCTAGTGTGGGCCAGGGGTCACTTAGCGAGATGTATGGGGCTCACTAAGGCCAGATGCTACTTGTTTGAAAGATTTAAGGAAAGTCTGAAGCATGAGCCATGACATGCCATTCATGTGGAAAAGCCTCTGGAAACAGCTTCTATGGGCCTACAAGTTGGGTGGAACTGGGTCTCAGGGAATTACCAGGGCAGGGTGAACAGATATGGTACCTGCCTGCTAGCTCTATGGGGAGGGGTAGGGAAAGTAAGGGAAGGTGGCAGTGCGGCTCAGAAAAGGAACAGTAGCCTCTGCCAGCCTTTGGGTCCAGCAGAAAGCTTCCCTTTAAACTCTCACCCTGATGCCAGACAATTCAAATTTTCCCTGTATGTCCCTGGTGCCCCAGTGCTGGAGCTCAGAGTGCCTGAGTCCAAGTAAGTCTGTGCATGAGCCCTGTAACAGAAACTTCTGGGACTCTGGAAACCCTTTGTCTCACATAACCACCATCCCTCCTGATTTTTACAGCCAGAAGTTATGAGGACTACTCTCTTCGGCACTAGAACCCTGGGCTGGGGGACCTGGTATGGGGCTCCTCAGGGGGGGAACCTCTGCATTTGAGGTATCTTCCCAATTTTTATCCACCACACGCCGATATGGGACCAGCCCATTTCGTGTCTCTGCTCCTCCTATCAGCCTTGATGTGATTTCTTCTTTAAATCCCTAGTTGTAGGACTTTCATTCAGCTATATTTCAGGCAGTTCTAAATGACTATTCTGTAGTTTACTTGTAATTTTGATGTCGTTGTTGCTGTGGGAGGAGTCAATTACCACATTTCCCTTCACTGCCATCTCGACTGGAAGAGCTTTGCTGTATTTTTTTTAATTGCACCAATATTCACTGATTATCTTTTTGATACTATAGAAATATGATTCACAACTGTGATGTGTGGCAAGGTAGGATTAAATTTTCTATTTTTTATAAGTTTAGGTTTTCCTGGAGTTAATAGTTCACTTTCTCCGTCTCTCTCTTTTCCCTTTCTTTAACTTTCTTTAGGCTTCTGTGTACTTAAGCAAAAAAGATCACCGTTTATTCTCCGGTTGCCTAACAGAAGTGTAAATCTCCTCTCAGATACAACAGTACATATGAAAATAGTAGGTTATTTATCTATTTCCTATTTTGGAGGAGGTGGAAGGCTGGAAGCACACCACCCATCTGGGGACTTTCTCTTCTGATCTAGACTGGTTACTTAAAAGACCTGCTGCACAACTTTGGTCCTGCAACTCCCCTTCACTGCCCTTGGACAGGTTCTCTTAGCTGGCTTCTGTAACAGATCCCCTGTTTCTTGGATCCCATATCTTCCCCTTTCGTGGTTTTCTCCCATATTTTGGTTGAGAACATTATTCAGTGGGTGATCAAAAAAGGTAGGGGGCATGGGAAATAAAGATTTGGGGAACTTACATGTCTGATCATGATTTTGTTTTGTTCTCATACATGATGTCTTGTTTGGTTAAGTATAGGTATCTAAGGTGGGAGTCATGTTTCTGCAAGATATTTGAAAGTACAGGCCTTAATTCTTAGGCTTCCAGTGCTGCTATTGAGAAATTTGATGCTATATTTCTTGATCCTTTGAATTTGGGCTTTTTGGTTTTTAATTCTCTCGAAATTTGTTGAATCTTTTTTTTGTCTCTGGTGATCTGAAATTTTTTAACGATGTTCCTTATAATAAATTTTCTTTCATTCCTTTTGCTCCTACTTTTAGTCTGGAAGCTCCTGCCTTTCAATTTGGGGAAATTTTCTTGACAAAAAATGTAAAAAAAACAATAATTTTCTTCCTTCTGTTTTGATTTCTTTTCTTCCTGTAACTTACTATTCTGACATTGCATCTCCTAGATTGAGCCTAATCTTTTCTCTCCTTTATTTCATCTATTTTTCCTTTTATTCTACCTTTTAAGAGAATTACTTAATTTTTTAAAGAAAGA
>PVJD01019597.1:0-11311 GCA_004026545.1 Mormoops blainvillei
AGACTTGCCACTGGCAGAGGAGTATTTTGTGAGAAAGCAGAGAAAGCAAATGCAGTGGTGGTTCAGGGGAAGGAAATCAAATAGAATCAAACAGAAAAAAGAAGTTAAAGGAAAAGATAAGCAGAGCAAATTGGGGTGCTGTTCCTCTGCCTTACATATTGAACCTGGCACCAGGGAATAGAGATGAACAAGATCAAAAGCACTGCCCTTCACGAACTTGAAAATGTTGGAGAGACCTTCAGATGGGTAACGGTGGCATAAAATACGGTCTAACAAGTGCCAACTGGAGTTAGACCTAGGACCTGCGGAAGCACAGAGGGGTCTGGACATCTTCATAGAGGATGGTGCAGTTGGCCTAGAGGAAATATGATTCAGTAGACACACAGGCAAAGAAGGAGGTGATGGATTTATTGTTGAAGGACAGTAAAGCCTAATTGATTTCAATCAGTTCTTGTTATTTACCAAGAATATGTTTGGCAACAATTCTTAGAAACACAAACAGTTACAAACAGCAAGTTAAGAATTCTCAAGAATTCTCAAGAATTTTTGCACACCAAAGTATCCTCCCGTGCTGCTGACTGGTAACTGTGGATTCCAGCCAGCCCGAGTAGACCCTTTCCTAGGAAAAAGGAGATTTATTGAGCATGAGGATTAGGGGTCCTGGGTTTCAGTCCTGTCTCTGGTACAGCATGGCCGTGTACCCATAACACATGTGTTCATCTTGCACCACTTCCTCAGCCATTCCCATCACCGGTCCTCTCCCTACTCTCCAGCATACGCAGGTACCCGTGGGCCAGTGTGTTCTCATCAGAAATACAGTTTTACCCGTGTAAAGCTTCTCTTCTGATGTGTGACCAGATTTCCTCTTTCTTACAATTCCCACCCAAAATCTGAATTGGAATCTCTCATTTTGCAAAAAACAAACCAACCAACAAACAAACAAACAAACAAAATTACACGGCATGGGCTCGTGTATGTATCCCCTTTTCTTGCTTACTGTCGCTAACTCTGTAAACTAATACACCGCAAAATTCTGATAACATGATTGATTTGATAAGAAAACTTGAGGTCACTTCTGAAAAAATGCATCCTCTATAGCATTGCTTTTTGAAATGTAAATTTTGAATTCATCTTTAACTAGTACCAAGTACCGACAGATACATTATTTTGCTCTTAAAGATCCTCATCTGGAATGATGTCATATATATTAATGGATCTCAGTCTTTAATCAGCCTGGATTTTAGAAAATGTTTGTGTTTCTTACTTTTAGCACAAGTTCATCCTGGGTAGAAGCATTTTCGAAGCCTCCACCTCATAGTCACCAAGTTCATGAGCTTCCGTGTCCCCTTGTTACTCTTAAGGAACATGGTCAGGTGGTGGTGCTTGTGGAGTAAGGACTCTCGCTTTGTGTTGGGGAAGGACATTACAGTTGACAAAACACTTAGTTATCTTATGTAATCTTCATAACTTCCCTGTGAAGTAGCTTTTATCAACCTCTTAAGTCAGAAAACTTGAGGTAAAATGATGTGCCGAAGATTACCCAACATAGAAAATCGCACAAAATATCCATCAATTTATGAATAAGCAAAACATGCTCTATCCATACAATAGAATGTGATTCTATTATATAAAATAGGAATGAAGTGCAGATATGTGCTACAACATCGATGAATCTTGAAAATATTATGCTAAGTGAAAAAAGCCAGAAACAAAAGATCACATAATTATAGGATTTCATTTATATGAAACGTCCACAATAGATAAATCTAAAGAGGCAGAAAGGAGATTAGTGGTTTTCAGGGGTGGAGCATTGAATGGAGCTGGAGGATGGCACTGGTGATGTGCAGTTTCTTTTTGATATGATGGAACTGTCCCAAAATTACATTATGGTTATGATCACACAGCTCTGAGAATATACTTAAAATTGTTGAATTGTATATTTAAATGAGTGCTTTGCAGCATGTTATTTATATCTCAATTAAGTTGTTAAAATTGTTAATCCCTTCTTCTCTCCCCTCCATCTCAGAGCTTGAGGACAAGTGACTTCAAAACAGTTGTCACTTCTTGGTACATATTTGGCTTCACTTTTTCCCTGTCATAAGAAAAGGTACTCCCCTCTTCTTAAAAGTCTGTCTCTTCTAAGTATTCTTCCATCCCTTCCTCTCTTGTCCAACTTGAACAAAGAGGACAGCCTCTAAGAATTCCTCTGTTGGCCACCTACTACTCATGAGCAGGCACTGACATTAACACATTAGTAAGTCTGTGCAGAATTAAAAAGAGAATATTATTTCCTGTGTCATTTCCATATTTTATTTTTTGGCATGGTTTCAATTAGAGTTTTGCAAGCAGTCAGCTCATTCAAGAGCAAGTGTCCCACATGGTTGAAAAGTTCAGGGCAGAAACTTGAAAGCAAAGGAAGCCATTAGTGGCCATTTAGAATGCTGGAATCATATTTAGAGCCTGTCCCCAATTTGATGCACAACTTTGAGCAACTTTAAGCCTGTAGAAAAGCCAAAACCATACTTTCTATTTGTCAAATGCTATATATAGTAGTATAGAAGTGGGAAGTGTAACTATTGTTACATAGTTGATTGAAGCAGTAGGAAATGGAACGACAAAGGCAGAAGCTTCTTTCCACACCCTGAAAGCACCCTGGGCAAGAAGGAGTCAGGCTAGCTCTGAAATGGCGTGCGATGCAGCGACATTACTCGAATATATGCTCCAGCTATTGCAGCAGACTTTTCTTTTACAGAAATCCAGCAGGGGCCAAGGGGTCCTAACGTTTTCATACCAGAAATTGTGAGTGAAAAAGCAAATGAGGAATTTGTATGTTGAGGGCGGGGTGCTTTCACCTTCTTTCCTTCTCTGACTTCAGCATGAGCCCGCAAGGTGTGAGTCTCCCGGGAGCGTCGCTGCAGTGCAGGCTGCAGACCTGGCAGCTTGTGGTGGAAGAGTGGGATGGTGCACCTGTCAGTGCACGGCCTTCTTTGCCGAGATGAGCTGCTTAGCATTCGGGAAGTTCTGCCAAGGATTATAAATGAAATATATAAAAGCACTAAGGTGCTTTTAAAATTTTTGGTTTGGATAATGGAATTTCTGCAGATATGAGTTATCAAACTTGATATATCAGACAGGGATCCATCTTTCTGAGGTTTTTTTTTTTTCCTTTCAAGACTTACTTATTTTTAGAATGAAGGGAAGAGAGTGAGGGAGAGAGGGAGAGAAGAACCATCAATGTGTGAGAGAAACATCAATCAGTTGCCTCTCGTATGCCCTCAACCGGGGACTTGTCCTGCAACCCAGACGTGTGCCCTGACTGGGAATCGAACTTATGGCCTCTTGGCTTTGCGGTGTGATGCCCATCCCACTGAGCCACACCAGTCAGGGATCTCTGAGTTTTGTTAGGTTATTCTTTGTTCCTTTGTCAGTGGGTCAATAATTTTTCATGTTAGACGATGGGTCTGGAATTTCTTCACTGAATGCCAGCTGGTTGTCCATCTGCTCACATGACTATCTCTGAAGCCTCTTCATGTCTCTTTCTTAGTGTTATTTAAGGTCAAGTTTGTGACTTACATTGTAGCTGTAAGCATGGTGCTGGTTCCCTTTGGTTTAGGAAGAGAAGAACATGTATATACCAGAGGATAGAGCTTGGCTACAACATTTGATGACATAAAATGCTCTGTGGAGAGCTGAATCTATTGATGTGTGAAATACTAATGAGAAGTCTCTCAAATGTCTTCATACCCATCGGCTTGCAGTTTATCCTAGATGTTTGCTTCCTGAAAGCTGAAGCACCTACCCTGAATGGATGGAGGGAGGCTGTCCAAGCATTAGTGATAGAAATGGAACATATTCTGAGCTGCCTGCCCTGCAGCTGGGACCCAACAGCTGCCATTTTCCTTTTAGAGGAGTGTATCTTCATACATTTCTGAATTGTATTTCTATTGCAGAAAGTGAACTAAAAAAAAAATGCTATGTGCAAAAAAAGTATGATGATGCAGTTCCTGTGTCGGGTTCTTAGTGTCCTTTAGATCACATGTACTTTGCCTTTGAGCCCGTTGTACTAACCAGAATCACATCCATAGCAGTTTGCATGGTCACGGAGCTGTCAGACTCTTGGAATGATTGTTCTAATTACCACCCACCACCGCCTCCTCATTTCATTTCTCCTCTAGGCTTGTTTATACTCATTTGAGAAACTATTTCCTTGGCTTCTCAGATTCTTTTCTTTCTCAGTTCTCCCTCTACTTTCTGACTTTTCTTTTTTTTTTTTTTTTTTTTGGTCGACTTTTTCCCTCTGCCTAGACCTTATTTATTGGTGATACTTAGGGTTCCCTCTTTGACGCATAACTGTTCTCCAGATACTTGTGCTCCCTGAGCAATCTCACATGCTTTTCCAGTTTTACAAATCAAATATATAATGCTGACTCCAATGTCTGTCTCCTCCCTTGACCTCTCCCTCGAGTTACAGGGAGATATATATAGTGAGCTCCTTGTTAAACATATTTACTTGGATTTAAACCCAGTAGAGGCTCTGTACTTGGGTTCTGTTTATTATTATTCATCCATCTGCTAAAGCCTGAAACCTACGAGTCATCTTAGAGTTCTCTGCTTCACTCCTGTGTATCAGATCAGTCACAAATTCCTGTTTATTTTATATCCTAAATATTTACTGAGTCCATTCTTCCTCTCAGAGTTCATGGCTCAAACCTTAATCTTCCACCTGGATGATTACAGTAATATTCTAACTGATATCTTTATCGCTCATCTTACATTTTTCAACTCAGTCTTCATTGTGTAATCAGATGAATTAAGAATTAATTTAGATAGGATATCCCCCATTTTAAACCTGTTAATGGTTCTCCATCAATCACAAGATACAGCCTATGATTGTATGGCAAGCCACTTTGGAAATATTTTGGATATTTCTTTAAAAGTTAAATATACACTTATATTATAAATAAGACCCAGTGATTCCACTTCTAGGTTTCTACCCAAAAGAAATGAAAACGTATGTCCACACAGACTTGTATGCAAATATTCATAGAAGCATTATTCAAAATGCCCCCAAACTGGAAGCAATCCAAATGTCCATGAACTGGTGAATGGATAAATAAAATGTGGTGTAACCATGCAAAGGAATACTATTCAGCTGTAAGAGGGAACTGAACTACTGATACATGTAACAAAATGGATGACTCTCAGATGTTTTATGCCAAGAACCCAAATGTTTAAAATGACCCATTGTATGATTCTGCTTACATGACATATCTACGAGAAGGTAAAACTGTAGAGACAGATGGCAGATCAGGGGTTGCCTAAGGGTGAAAGCGAGAGCATTGACTAAAAATGGGCTCAGGGAAACCTGTTAGGGTGATGAAAGTTTTAAAACTGCTTTTTAGTAATAATTACACAATTATGTGAACTAATTAAAACTCAAACAAAACAAAACACTAAAAAGCATGACATAGAAGGCTTGTCACCATTTGATCTCTCCTCTCTCCTGCAGCCTCCGTTCTCATCGTTCCCTGCCGTATGTTCTGAGCTCTAGCAGCACTGAAAATGTGTACTTTCCCGCATATACTGTTTTTTGTTGCATTTGTTTTATGTCACACAGTAGCTTCTATTGAAGAAAAAATTTTTCTGCATCCCGTGTCTATCCTTCTGGCTTACTTAAACTTATTTGAGAATCAGCCAGGCTCCAAGAAGCTCTCCCCAACCTTGCCTTCTCATCCAAACAGAGTGCGATTGTCCATCCTAGGGTTTGATGGTTGTCTACATATTTTGTAGGTACTTACTCCATTATAGTAAGTCCTTACTTAATGTAGTCAGTAGGTTTTGCGACTTTAAACAAAATGATGTTTAACAAAGTCAGTTTTGCCATAGGCTTTTTGATGTAAATGAGACTTAGGTTCCTACAGCGTCTCATCAACATTATAATGAAATTACATTGAATAAAATAATGTTATGTTATTCGAGGACCCGCTGTATATTGAAGTGTTTTGTTTATCCACATATTCCACCAGCCCCTCACTTCCCAGAGAGCATGTGCCATGTCCTGTTTGTGGATGAGCCCTCCACTGCTGGCAAAGTCCCCAGTACATAGTAGGCCCACACATTGAGTTCAGTTGTATTCATTCTGTGTGGTGAATTTAATCTAAAGATGATTTGTTGTCTTTTATGAAGAATGAGATTTGCACAAATGAAATCCTTATCTGGGGGAAGAAGTACCACGGCATTTTTTTTATGGCGTTTTCTCTTTTTCCTTCCTTTCCTACCTTGTCATCCACCTTTGATGTAGTATAAACAGCACTCCCATCAGGTAGAAACTGTATCAGGCTTCTTCAGGGAAACAGAACCAGTAGGTTATGAAGACAGAATTTCTTCCTCAGGGTAATGTCCGTTTTGTTCTTAATTGAATTTAGCTGATTGGGTGAGGCCCACCCATATTGTCAAAGACAGCCGCCTTTGGTCAGAGTCAGCTGGTTGCGGATGTTGCCCGCAGTGCAGGATGTCTTCGCAGCACCACCTAGGGGAGTGCTCAGTGGGACAGCTGGATACTCTAGCCTCGCCAAACTGTAACGTCTAATTAACCCTCTCCAAGACAGACACCAGATTTTTAATTGCAAGGGATCTTAGAACTCTCCTGGTGATCTCACCGCACCCCACCCCGTGCTCCATTTGTGGATTAAGATACAGAGGCCCAAGGAAGTTTGTGGTTTCAGTTCACAAAACACAAGTGGACTTCCAGCAGCTCCTCTTAACAAATGAATGCCTAGGGCTACTCCCTCTTTGCCTTCTCAACGGAGTCATTAGGCATTTCTAGGTCATTCATTAACCAGGACTGAAATCTCAAATGAATTACCATTTTTTCTCTTTGAGAGTTCTGTTTTTTTTTTTTTCTTAAGGGAATTTATGACTGAGCTTTAAATAGAATTTAAGAAATACTGCATGTCGTGATTCTAGCCCCAAGTCTTAAGGGTCTATTTTTGGAAGACAGTGTCTTTTTATATTTTGTTCAATTGCAGTGGCTTATTGCAGTGGACTATGAAAATGTATAAAATTTTTCCTATTGCCAGAGATGGGAAACCTTATGGAAATATCCTCCCCTTCATTTGAACCCCTGCTCCTAAATTGGCCTTTCTCTCATGATGAACTAGATTATTTGGGGAGTTAAAAAATAGAGAAATGCTAATTTCTTTTATTCTCCACATTTTTATACTTATTTCTTTTTTTCTAGAAGACAAAGATAGGATGCTTTGTAAATGAAACTATAGGTGATAGTATAAACTGTCTTTCCAGGGAGGGACTGAAACTCCATAATAAATCCAACCAGCTCCCTTTGAGGGGGGTGATGTAAGTAGCTACACAACCTTTGGGAAATTCTCACTCTGGGGAAATGGAGTTTAGAAAGTTTTTACTTCCAACCCCAGTGAACCATACCAGAAAGAATTAGAGCATTATGTAAATCAGTTTCTGCATTTTCTGCATAGTAGTTCACTAGAAAAAGATAGGCTGGAAGCTGGGAAAGGGGCCAGGTGCTTAGCTCACCCGAACTCATTTTAAGATTTTTAGTTCCAAGTAGTCAAAGAAAATAGTCTTAAGCCTATAGAATTCTGGGTTTTTTTTTATATTACATAAGAGGAACCTTTCCACTTTTCTTCAATGTACAAATTCTACTCGATAGTAAGAAGTGGTCAGAATTAGCTCAATTTAGATAGAGAAAAATGCCTTTACTCCTTTTCTAAGAAAATCTGGAGTTTCTGGATTGGGGGGGGATATATACATATATATATTTTATTTTTTGAAATTCACTTTCGAAACATCATGGCATTTAAGCATTCCAATTTAATGACAGCTGAGAAAAACTAGTGTGAAACTTATATCCCATGAAGTGAATTCATCCTACCTTTCATACATGGGAATATCACCATCTGGAAAAACAAGATATAGCCAGATACCAAGAAAATATTGCTGTAACTTTGACTCTCCTGTTTCCTTCTGAATATTTGACATGTCATTGAGTATTTTCATTATAAATTTCATTTTTAGTACCTTACTATGAGCAGTAATTAAAGAACCTTCATGAAGAGTCAGAGTATGGGCTTTTTTTATTATCATAGGTGATGCCTGTCTACAAATGGGTAGGAAACAGTGCAGTGTCCCAAAGGGGTAGTTATTCTAACATCTTTCTAAAAAGCTTGTGCGTTAAGTAATGTTCTTTAATTAGTTAAATTACACTTAGTTTTTTGTGTGTGTTTGTGTTTTTTTTTTGCCAAATGTGAGAAGCCAACTTAAAATTCTTGTCTTTTATGTAAGGCCACTTGTTAAGGCATAATAAATACCTTATTTTAATAATGATTTTTGGTAGTTTACAAAGTGCTCTTACGTGTATCCAGATTTAATTCTGAAAAACCCAGTGTTAGATGATGTAGGTTTTCATTTATTGGGTGAAGACACTGAGGCACTAACAGGTCATGCATTTTCTCTTTCATACAACTATTTGGTGTCATTGTCAGAGCCAGAATTCAGGTCTCTTGACTTTAAATCCAATTAAAACAACAAACAAAACCTTACCAATGAAAACAACAAGCAAAACCTTTCCATGGATGTTTCTCACTGACTTGTCAGTGAGGTTTCATTATAAAGGCATTTAACAGAGGACTACTCTGTGGTGCAGATGGGCTGGGTAATGTATGAATTCTTCTTTCTGCTCTTAACAGACTAGCTATGTTTAACTTACGGAATGTTAATAAAGTAACTCTGCTTTAATATGAGTAAATACATAGTACGGCACTTAATCACATTTTTGATGATTTTTAAAAAGCACTTTGGAAAAATATTATACTTACTTTCCGTCATATGTGTGTGGGTATATATACCCACAAACATGTTTGCCCTTATGTATGTGATACACACAAATGTGCATATACATACAGGCTAAAATACATACATATTTAGAACCATGATTAATGGGAAGCATGTGTATCATTACTCAATTGTAATTGTACCGAAAGTAATTGGGTGAATGAATATAGACTGATTACAGTTAAGAGAATTTTTTTTAACTTCAGCTGTAAATAAAATATCAGATATCATAGTTCATTGAATTTTTTAATTTTTTGCCTGTTCCTGATGGAGAAAGGATATTAACACTTTAGATGGCGATTAAATTCTCAGGAGACATAGAACCAGTGCGAATAGCTAAGGGTCTTCATTTAATTTATGTGCAATTTTGGTCTTAGAATAATTCACTGAGATAATTCTTTTTCAATTGAATTAAGCATCTGCTCTGCAAGCACTACGTTCAGTAGTGCAGTTTCAGAAGCTTTCACCAAAGGAACGTGTGATATGATTGCCTCTGTTAACACACTCTGATTCAAATGAACAAAGGGCCTGAGCAGTTCTACTCAGGCGGCAAGTCCCGGGCAGTCCAAAAGACGGCGTGTCCCATTAAGAGCGCAAAGGAGGGCTGATAACTTCCCACTAGGGTGGGTGTTCAAGCGATGGAGAAGGTGAAACCTGGGTGAGCATTTTAGATAATTGGTAGGATTTGAAAAATAAAAAGAAGGAGAGAGGAAGTAGGTCCAGGTCCAAGGCAGAGGGAATAAACACATTTTGGTGGATGGTGAGGAAACCGGACTGTTTATCGCGATAAAGCTGAACAAAAACAGGGAAGCTAGGAAGTAAATAACTTTGCAGGTGTGTGGGATCTGAGTGAATTTGGTCTCATCTATTGAATTTTACTGATGATGTGATTTTCAAGGAAACCTTTATGAAAGGCAGTTGAAGAAATTGTAGTTGGCCCTTCAGTGTTTAATAATTGAAATGCGATGCAGAGCAGAATCAGAGCTCTACCTAGAGGGTGGGTGTGTCTTTTGCCTGGAGGTGACAGTTGCTGAGGGGGAGGATGAGTCATTGTGGGAAAGCAGTGCGGCACCCTTGGGGCTGAGAGCAGCGGTCATTTATTTAAGCTGCCTCTTGTCGCTGGTGCCCCTTCTCATTTGGTATATAGAGAAAAATAGCATGGCAAATACTACTGCAGACTCAGAATTAAGACTTTTAATTTGACATATACATTTATTATATTATTTGTGTTTTTAAAAAAAATTGTGCATTTTTGAAAGACTTTCCCAGAGACAGGTGATCAGCCTCACTTTATGCCTCCTCTCAGTCATCTTAGCATTGATATTGACAGAAGTACATTGTGGCTCAGTTCCACAAATCTTTACTGCGTGCCTGCTGTGAGGAATACAAGGAAGAATAAGATAGAGGAAGATGAGACTTGGCCTTGGTTGGGAGACAGATGACATGTAGAATGTAAGAGAAGATAAGATTAGAAGCATAAGCTAAGTATTGTGCTAAGTGGGTAAAATTAAGGAATTTGAATAAAGGAATTTTTTAGAGGGTACAGGGTGCCTATTAGTTCATCTGTACTTTTTAAAATTCAAATAACTTGCTTATTTTTCTTTAACAGGGGCTCAGTTTCTCAAACAATAAGCATATTAGCCAAAGTATACAGAACAGCAACAGAAAATATTCAATACTATGAAATCTTGGTTTCAGGAATCACCTCACCAGAAAATAGAGCAAAACTATTCTTAAATAAATGGTATTAAGTAGGAAAAACAAAACTCATTTTTGGCCAGGTGGGCGCAGGGAGCCTGTATACCTTACCTTGGCTTTCATATATAGAAGGTTTAGTAATGTTATTTAAAGAACGGGAAGAAAAAATATGTAGCATACTCCTAAGGAATGAGTCAGTCATTATTTAGCCCATTGTTTAATTCAATTGGCTAGATCCTTTGTGACTTGAAAAAACAGTAGCCCAGAGAACAGTGTAGATTTCATGTTGAATACTCTTATTTTCATAAAATTCTAATTAGATAAGAAATTTTTATATCAATCAACCAGTTGAGTTAGTACCTGTATGTCTTAGCCTTGTTCACTATGTTTGCTGAACTGTTTCTCTCAGAGCAGCTCAAATGTCATCTTTTGTTATGAAGAGAAAGAAATCTATATCCTCTTTTTCTCTCACTCTCTCTGACACACACACACGCACACACACACTACTTAAACCAAATAGCTAAAGTCAGTAGGCTGATGGATTGACCTCAGTGTGAGTTACCAGGACTAGTTGTAAATTATTAATGGACAAAGTAATTCCATTTTGTATCCTGTTGGGTACAGCGAGCCAGCAACCATGGTTGTAACCTGTTGATGAATGAAAAAGTGGGAAAATGAAAGCCATGCACAGTTGAGCAGTATGGGATTGAAACTGTGATGTAGCCCTTGTGGGCTTGCTGAGGGC
>PVJD01019598.1:0-11319 GCA_004026545.1 Mormoops blainvillei
GTCCCAACGCCACCCCAGCGGACGGCCGGCTTACCCGTGCTGCCGGCCCCGGAGCCGGCTGTGCTGCAGCACCAGCTGGTAGGGCGACTTGGCGGGGCCCGCCACGGTGGCGGCGGGGCCCAGGGCCAGCGCCAGGGCGAGGGTCAACAGCCTGACGAGGAGCGCCATGGAGCGGGGACGCGCGCAGCGACGGCGGGCGGGCGGGCGGTCGGCGGGCAGTGAGGGCGCCTCCGCCGCCGCCCGGCTAATAAGCGGGCGGGAGGGGCGGGGAGGCCGGGCCGGCGGACGGAGGGCGGGAGCCCCGGTGCCTCCCCGCCCCCGGCCCCTGCCCGCCGCCGAGTCTCCCTCCCCTCCCCAACCCGCTTCCTGGCACCGAGGCCACAGGTCCTGGGAAAGGAGAGGGGCTCCGCGCACCGCACTCCGTCCTGGAGCCGCCAGACCCTGGACCCGAAGGTCCTCCACTGGTCTTGAGGCTATAAAACCCCTGCCCGAGGTGGGGAGAGGCAGCGCTGAGCCCCGCCACACTCTCCCCAGCAGCCTCGGCTATGCATTCCAGGAGCGCCCCTCTGTCCCCCAGGCTTGCTCATTGAAAGAGAGATCAAGACTGTATCTTATGATTGACAGAAGCGCCAAGAATGTAAGCCACTCTTGGAAACCCTGGAGAAGGGTGGGGTCTGTCACCTTGGCACCTCATTTTCTCTTTCAATAAATATCTGTGTGGCACTGCGGCCAGGTGAATGCTGCAAAGATTTCTGCCCTGGGGGAGCTCAGAACCGGTAAACAAACGGTCACATGGAGGGAGGATTCATCCAAGCACCTTTTAATCACCCACCAGTTAGCTACCTGGCTCTGCTAGCCTGGGGGAGACGAAAAGGGATGAGTGGGTAGGATCCACAGCCTGGAGATCCGTGGGCCACGCAATAGTGTGCCGTGGGGCGTGGCAGCTGGGGCCGTGGGGCCTGGAGGAGGCGCTCGGCCCTGACAGGAGGCGATATGGCTCTCTGGCCTGAGGGTGAGGAGTTTCCGAGCAAAATGGGGCGTGCATTCAGGGAGCTCAAGCTGTCGCGGCTGAAGCAGGGGGTGGTGGTATCGAGGGTTGAGGAAGGGAGAAGCCACGTGGCAGGGCCTAGACCCGAGCTAGGAGTCCTGCAGGTGACGGAGAAGCAAGTAAGCGCTTGATCCATCAGTGTCGGGAGCAGGCAATGAGAAGACAGCTGAAATAAAGCAAGGCGAGACTGGAGGCAGGAAGGTCAGGTGACTAGGAGGGGCTCATGTGAAAGCTTGACCTGTGGTGGTAGAGGTGGGCGTGAAGAGAGGCCACAAACCGGGCGTGGGGGGTGTCTAGGGGTAACGGATCCAGCAGAACTTGGAGGCTGTACACGGGGTGTGGAGGAGAAGAGGGAGGGGTCAAGAGTGACTAAGGCGCTAATGGCGTGAGCATCTTGGTAGATGGTGGTACCTGTTTTTCAATAAGGGACCTGGAGAGGGGCACCGGTCTGCCAGGAGAATGGTTTTGGACATGCTGAGTCTGAGGTGCTTGCGATTCAGCCAGAGGGAGTGTCCTGGGGGCCGCTGGCCATAAGGACCCGGAGCTCAGGCGGGAGAGCCGGGGTGAAGAATCAGATGTGGGAGCCATCCTTGGCCTGTAAGAAGCAGAAGTTGTGGGAGTGGATGAGAGAATTCTTCGGGGCGGGCATGCGGAGCAAGAGGTGAGTGATGACAGATGACAGAGAGGAGGTGTGGCAGGGAGCAGCCACCAGGAGGTGAAGGGTGCTGACAGGAAGGCAGGAGGAAATGGGGCACGTGGGGCCCTAGGAGGAGGGAGCTGTTAGCAGCAAGGCCACTTACAAGACACAGCTAAAGAGCGAGTGTCCCTGGTGTCTCCCACGGGGGAGGGGAGAGGCCCTGGGGACTTGGCTGTGGAGAGCGGGCGGGCTGAGGCCAGATGACGGAGGTCTGATGGAGAGACAGCAAGTGGAGAGTGCAGATGATTCTTTCAAGAAGCCTGTCGGAGAAGGGAAGGGGAGAGTCAGGGTGGAAGCCAGGGGAAGGCAAAATCCGCAAGGCTTGGCCGTGTTAGGCTGCCGAGGGAAAGGCGTTGGTCAAAAGCCTGGGAGATGGAGAGGTGTAATCAGAGTGGGGGGGAGGGGAAGCAGGAGAGGAGCGGGGCACAGCAGCACTGGGGGGCCAGAGGCGGGACACGGTCCTGAAGGAGTAAAAGCCACTGAGGGCCTGACTTAAGAGGCCGTGGAAGGCGTGGAGAGGAGGGGACAGATTTCAGGGAAAGTTCAGGGGTGGCACTGACTGGACTTGGAGACATCGTGGGCAGGCAGGGTAAGGGAGAGGGGGAGTCAGAGACACCCATGCTGACTGGGTGCATGCGGGGCCCCAGAGAAGGTCCAAGTTGGGCTGCCCCCGGGGAAGGGGGCTTGACTCCAGGTGTTCACATGGTGCCTGAGGGCCCCCTGCATTTCCGGGAGGACATGTCCAGGAGGCAGCTCCACCAAAGGCCTGGAGTTCAGGGGAGGCGTGAGGACTGGAGATGCAGAGCTGCGTCACCACAGGAGCAGGTGGTGGCTAAAGCCATGGACTGGACACGCTCCCTGGGGGGTATGTGTTGGGAATGAGGAGAAACAGCAAGGTAAGAGAGGAGGTGGCAGGCCAGGGCCCTGGGGGGACCATCTGGGGAGGCTGAGGGGAAGGCAGAGAAGGAACCCTGAAGGGGCGGAGGTGCAGAGAGGCCACAGGGGAGGAGAATTCAAGCTGGAACCGGTCTCTGAGTGGTTCCTAGATTATGATTGGCACTCAGGAAACCAAAGACCACAAAGCTACAGGAAGTTTTCTGGAACATTCTGACCCCAGGCTGTATTGTCTGCACTGAAGACAAAGAGGTGTTCTGGGGTGGCTTTGACCTTAGAGGGAGCCAGGTCTTTCCCTAATGTCTTCTCCTCTCCCATCTCCCCAGAAAGGAGAGCAGGGACTTTCGTTCCCCTGTCTGTCTGTCGGAGCCAATCCCAGCGCTGGGGACCCCTGCCACACTGGATGAAGTGTTCCCTTTGCCTGCCTGTCTGTCCAGGCGGGGCTCATTCTCCTTGCTGGTGAGGACTTCAGTCTGCAATTACAGGACTTTTCTGAAAACCACTGTCTGAGAGAGGACAGTGCCTCTCCCGCTGTGGCGGGCTTTGCGTTCCGGCTCCTGGGATCTAGCTCCACTTTGTCTAAGAAGTCTTTTCTTCACTGTGGTGTTATTATCATTTTCTTTTTTTTTTTCCTGGAGCCTTGGGGAGAAAATCCAGAGAACAGGATAGGAAACGCTAGTCTGACGATTTCCACATCAACAAATCCTATCTGCTGACTTTTGCTCAGCCAGCGGTCATGCCAACAGAGAGAGGTGTCCCTGGCAATGACCGCACTCAGTGAGTCCATAGCGACGAGCCTCAGGTGGGCAGCCAGGAAGGCCGCGTGGGCCCTGGGCTGAGGTCTGAGCACGCAGCAGCGTCCGTGGATTGGCACCCGAGCCCGAGCTGCCTGCTGTCAAAAAGCCCCTTTATAAAATCGGCGTGGTCCTGACCAGAGGGGCAGGGTAAGAAATGATAAGAAGTTTCAGGGAACGAAGTGCACCCAGAGGGGAGGAAGTGGCTTTTGGCAACTTTGCTTGATGGTTCAGCGTCACGCATCCCCCAGCCAGGACCCAGAGGACTGGCAGCCGTGCCTGAGCGGCGGCACTGGCGCAACAAAGGCGGTGTGCGCAGGTTCCGGAGGCAGGCGTCCTGAGTCCAACGCCCAGCGCTGCCACTGACAAGCTGTGTGGTCTTGAGCAAGTTGCCCCGCTCCTCTGAGGCGGCTGCTAACTCACGGAGTCAGTAAAACCTGCCTCAGAGATGTAATTCCAGTAAAAGTGACTAATGAAAATGCTTACCTCTCACCCGTAATTGTTCTGTATAACAGAGGTCGCTGAAAAGATATGATAATTTAGCAACCATAGAGGTAAGCATCTGAGAATGATCCTTTAATTGATCGAAGGCAAAACATTACTGTTTCAACATGACTGCCTGGCACAGGACATTGGGAAGGATCGCAAATATGCAAACTAGGCTGGAAGTGTCCCCTGGGGCGGAAGCACTGGCGGCATCCCAATTTTAGGAAAATGACATTTGTGTGTAGGAGCTGGGGAGCCCCTGCCCAGTCCAGCTCTTCCTCTAGCATGATTTATAGGCTTTGGGGCAAGTCAGGTAACCTCACTGTAAAACCTTCCTCGTCTGTAAAACTAACATTCCATGACTTGAGTTTTTCCATGAGCTCAGAAAAAGAAATTACAGTAATACTTCATTTACTGTTTAGATGCAAAAAAAAAAAAAATTACACCTTCATGCCCCGACACAACTCCCCCTCCAAAACCATAAAACGCAGAACCCAGTGATTGCAAACTCGCCCTCCCACCACACGTTGCTGCTGTGGGGGTGTTTTGTTGCACAGGACAAGCTGTGGCTGGAGGAGGGGGCGGGGCCCTCCATTCCCCATGACCAGGGCGGACCAGGCTTAGCACAGTTCCCCACGAGAGCTTTCATTTGGGAAGGGTTTTCTTTTTCTTTCCATGTTAGACACACTGAAGAGAAAGAGAGGCTTGTTTGGAACAATAATTACTAGACTTTTTCTGGCACTTTATAAAAATGACTGCTTTCACATTCTGTGGCTCATACAAAATTCCTAAAAAACAGTTTGATTTTTGAAAATAACCCTGGAGAGCTTGACAACAGGCCTTATAACTGTGGTAAATTGTAACTGTGGGGAATTCTAACCACCCCGCACCGGGCCCGTTCTTTTGACATAGTTTCTGTAAGCGCCAACTCTGACTAATATGTGGCTTGTAGATAAACAGCATGTTTGTATAGGAATCCTAGGAACTAGTTTTAAAAGATACAGACTCTGACCTTCAGGCATCCCAGCTCCGGGAGATTTGCTGATCTCCAAATGTAAAGTCAGGATGACACGAAGCCGGGACGACTAAACCAGGATGACACACGCCAGGCCGTCGCTTGTCTTGTCGGAACGGACTGTGCTCGTCTGCACGTAGAGAGCTTTGCAACCCCCTCCCCTGGTCACTTTGTGCCGTTCGCCTCTCCTTATAAAAGCCTCTGCCTCCACCGAGAGGGGGAGATGGGCTCTGAGACGTGAGTCCCCGTCTTCCAGGAGATGGGCTTTGTGACATAAGTCCCCCATCTTCCAGGGTGCCAGCGCCTGAAAATAAGCCACTTTCACTTACATCAGCACCTGACTCTCGAGTATTGGCTTTTGTAGCTGCTGGGCCTGCCTTCGGTTATAGCCTTAGACATCAAGATGAATTAGTAGCTCCAATAAGCTCCCTACAAAGGAAGCGAGAAAAGGCACTGGTCTGGGGCTGTGGCGGGGAAAGCTGGCATTTTCAGCCCCAGTAACTCCGTGCCTTCCTTTTGTCATCCTCCCCAGTGTGCTTGGTGACATTGGGTATCTGTTAGATAGATGACACGGTCAAAATAATTGTCATAGGGCATGCTGCCTTCCTAACCTGCTGCTGTATAGTGAATTAACTCTTACAATTCAGTTTCCTAAGACTTGCTAGGGAGAAAGAAGGGTTGGTTCTGGCATGATAGTCAATTTAAAAGAGCACATGAATCAAATTTGGGGGAAATTTACATTTTTTATACAACACACAGCACTCAGAACAGTACTTTATACACAGCAATTATTCATCCACCTAACAAACACATGCAAGAAACATACACATTTACTAAAATTGAGAGGTGGTTGTAGCACCATTTAGGGAATTCAGATTTGGTTCTCCAAGGATTTTCCATAGTCTCGCCATTCAAGGTGTGATCTGCCAAACGGCGGCACTGGCACCCCCCTCCCCCATCAGACTCTACATTTTAGCAAGGTCACCAGGTCCCTTGTGTGCATGTCAGAGGTCAAAGGCACGAGCCTGGGATGGGGGTGGGAGGGGGCGATATGCTCAAGAGCTAAAGCTCAGATAAGTTTCAACTAGGATTCAATTTGTTATAAAACGTTTTCAAGAAATATAACCGTTGCCAAAAAATAAATACACCTGAAAATGTGTAACGAAAGGAAGGGACCACATTGGAAATCTCTGTTCGCCCTCCCTGCCGTTGGGTATTCAGTGTCTTCCACACAACGAACTGGTGAAGCAGCTGGGTCACCGTGAGTGCTCTCTTTTCGAAGCCTGCGCAGGGATTCTGGCTGAGCCACGGGTTTGTAAGAGCAAGAACCTAGAACAAAGCTGCAGCTTCAGGAGCCACAGCTGTCACAGCTCTAACATGGCACTCCGTCCCCGGTGGTTACTTCCCTCGGAACTTCTCCAAACGCTGGCTTTCTTCCTCAGGGCTTGCCAAATGCTACTACTTGTTGGTTAGAACCCACATTTACTTTCCAGGGAAACTGATTTTTCTCAGGAGAGCTCCACTGATTTGGCTGAGATAAAATACCTTAACAAGAGAAGAACCCACGGGCGCTTTGGGTGTTGCATCCATTGCCTGACCTCAAATACTTTTGCGGAGAGATGCCCACAGTAGGGAATTTGCCAGATGATTGTTGCCTCAAGAAGCAAAGCCTGCCCGTCCAGCCTTTCCTCTGCTTCCCTCCAGCTTTCTTGCAAAGGCCTCTGAGGGACGGACGCCCCCCAGGGGCAGCGCTTCCCCAAGTCCAGGGATCCCTGTGGCTGGCACGGCTCGTCTGTCCAGCCCTTCGCCTCTTTAGGCTCATCTCTGGCACCGCCCCGGGCCGGAGACCGGCGCAGCCAGGTTTGCCCCATTTCCGCTTCCTGCCCCGCCCGCCCCCCATGCAATCGTCACCGAGACCTTACGCTACTCTTTCCAAATGTCTCCTGGATGTTAATATTACCCCATTTACCACTCAAACGCCCAGACCACCCCCGACCTCACCTCTCAGCCCCCAGCCAGCCTCCTTGATGTCACCTCCCACCACTACCCTCGCCCCAGCCACCCACCTTCCCCAGAGCCGCCCGTCTTATCCCTCACAAACATCACTTCTACCAAAACACTGCGTGCTGAGGACATTCCCAGTGGTTTCTGTTGTTTATCGGAGAAAATCCAGACTGCTCTGCCTGTTTAGTAAATGTCTTTTTCCCCCCTAGTTTAAAAAAAAAAAAAGGAATACATCCACGCCCATTATGCAATGCTTAGAAAATACTGAAAAGGTTAGATAGGAGGATACAAATGATCCATCCTTAATCCCTGTATCAGAAGAGACTTTCCCCTGCTGTCCTCCTTCTACTGTACCTGGCCTCTAAGTCCCCTACAGAATTGCCCCTGTCAGTGCGGTGTCAGGCTTGGCGGCTGCGGGGCTGTGTCTTCGCCCTGCCCGCGCACAGCCTGCCCGCCGCCCCGCCGCCCCCACGCCCCGCGAGCAGCGCCTGGCTCCTCCTTGTCTCTTACTTACATGTCTAATACTCTGCCTTCGGACCAGCTCTGCTACTGAGGCACTGTGTGTACTTAACCCTTCTGGGCTGCTGGGGTTTTTTTTGGGGGTTTTTTTTAAGCTTGTCTCCCTTCCACGGTCTTCCATGGAAGGCTCTCCTTTTCGATGTCTAGCCCTTCCAGCCTTTAGCCGCTGAGTCTATCATCACAGTATGCACCTGTGCTTCTTTTTACCTGCCCCCCCGCCCAATAGGTAACTCGGCATGGAGCCCAGTTAACATTTAGGGATTCATTAATTGACTGGCGGCTGGCCGTGTTTTGAAAGATCTGGCCTAAATCCCTTCTGGTTCACTTCACACCTGTTCCGGCGGATCGGTCCGGGGTGGACAGAGGCTGCCACCGCTTTAGGTGGCTGCTCCCCTGCACGCCTTGGACCAGCCCCAGGCCTGCAGGGTCAGGCAGAGGCTCTGAAGGGCCCTGAGAACACTGGCCCAGGCGCCCCTGCCCAGCTGCCCTGGCTGGGGCGTTCAGTCCCTGCAGGAAGAAGCTGGCTCCTCCCAACGTCTCATCCTGATTCTCTGACTGTCCCTCACAGTAGGTGAAAGGACAGCCCCCACTTCCTTAGCTACAGGGCCGAGCTGGTGTTGGAGAGCTGAGCGGAGGAGGGAGGGGAGGTTGAAGCTAAGAGCCTTGTTCAAAGTGCCTAAGAAGTACTCTTATGCCAATACCGCCCTGCCCTGCCCAAGACCACCCTGGATGTTTGCACTCATGGTATAGAAGGTGGTTTGCGCTGGCTGAAGCGCTTGTGAGATGAGAGCCACAGAATTTTTTACCTGCGGCTTTCAGCATTTGGAATGTGCTCATTCTCCAGCCCAGCACCTTTACCCTAGACCAAGGACAAAATTAACCTTTATGCAAGTGGTCCATGATACCACTCAACCTCCCTGGACCCTGCACCCCCCTCCCCCAGCAGTCTGAGAGGACAGGGCTTGAGGGCCATCTGTCAGCATCAGTTAGCCGACACCCCTGAGTGGGCATTCTCTTTCTAAGAGAGCATTCTCTTCCTGAAGCTTATCTTCCACCCAGGGAGTGCCCGCTAACCCACCAGGTCCTGAATGGGGTAAATGCTGTGTTGGGAGGAGGCCCACAAAGGGGCTTCCATTGCTCCTTCTAAACACAGCAAAAGCAGGGGTTCGCCTGAGGTGCCCCCTCTCGAGGCTTTGTCTAGGAGCACCTACGAGCTAGAGAGCTACGCGGGGGCTGTCAGAAGGGGAAAACAGGTGCGCGCGTGCACGTGTACACACAGAATACCAGCCTATTAAGGAGTAGTTATAGCTTACAACGGCAGGGACTACCCTAAGTACTTTCCATGCCAAGGAAGTGATTTCATCCTTAAAATAATCCTATGGGCTGGGTATTGTTATTTTTTCATCGGGAAGGTGAAGGAACCTGCCAGAGCGGTGACGAGGCCAGTCAGCAGGAGAGTCAGCGTTTGCGCAGAGGCAGCCCGACTCCCAACACCTGCCCTACTGATCCCGGGGGCGCCACGGCCCTCTCCTGAGTCATTTAGTTGCACATGCCTTCAGAGCCCTGGAATCTTCTTTCCCTTGCACAGGTGGTCGTTGAACAACCTCCTGCCAGTCCCCAGCAGTCTGCTGGTGAATGCTGGTGAAAGAGGCAGCCTTGGTTAGAAAAGCTTGGGCACACGGCCACGCCCCGCTAACCCCATGGCCACGCCCCTCCAACCCCACACAGGCAGGGAGCTGAGCTGCTGAACCACCGTTTACATTCGCCATGAACTCGGTGTTCCTTTGAGTGGATCAACTAGAATTATTTAGCAGTGCTCAACAGCCTTGCTGGGGGCCGCTCCCAGCCTACGAAGAGTGCTGCTCTGACTGCGTGGGGAGCCCAGGGAGCCAGCCTTCCCAGGCACAGGGAGGGGCCGCCAGCCTAGTGCTATCTATTGCTGCCGCCGCAGCCCTGGCTTACGGCCTCTTCCAGATCATCCCGTGGCAGCGTCCTCCTCTGAGAAAGTCTCTAGAATCTGAGTCAAATAAAAATGCCACACAGCTACTACGGGCAAGAGGGGAATTGCTTTCTTGAATTTCTAGAAAGCACATCCGTGTGTTCTCCCCGCAGTGTCTGGGTAGACACCTGAGGGAGGCTGCAGCACTGACATGGCGGCTCGCTGTGGCCGGGGACCGCCCAAAGGGAACATCCCCCAGCTGCGGCCCAGTTTACCATTATTAGGCTCCAGGTGCTAATTCACGGTCTCTGTTCCCGTGACATTTGTAAACATACTGAGGCAGGTACTGGCAAGACCCCACCCCTGCTTCTTAATTATCTAGACCCCTCTTTGCAGCCCGCTGCACCTCTACAGGACCTCTGTGTGGCTCTTGGTTGGCAAGATGGGTCATTTTCTTTCCTAATAAATTTCACATTGGGGCTGGACCAATGTATGCTAAGCCATCATTCTTTCAGAGCACCGTAAAAGTACTGTAGTCCCTCCTTGTCCATGGGGGATATGTTCCAAGACCCCCAGTGGATGCCTGAAACCACGGATAGCACTGAACCTTACATATATTGTTTTTTCCCCCATATATACCTACAATAAAGTTTAACTTACAATTGGGCACAGCAAGAGATTAACAACAATAACTAATATCAAAACAGAACAATTATAACAATATACTATAATAAAAGTTATGTACATGTGGTCTTTCAAAATATTTTAGTGTAGTGTCCTCCCCCTTCTTATGACAATGTGAGATGATAAAATTCCTTATTAAGTTGACAACTTTCCCCTTTCCACATAACAGAAGCACCGTGTGACTTCTCTTTGGCAAATCTGACTTGCCAGCGTGACCACGCCTGTGCTTTGGGGCCATTATGAAGTAAAATAAGGGTGACTGGAGCACAAACACTGTGACACAGTGACAGTCAATCTGATCACCAAGACAGCTACTGAGTGACTCCTGGGCAGGTAGCGCATGCAACGCAGATGAGCTAGACTCAGGGATGACTCGCGTCCCAGTTGGGACGAAGCAGGATGGCGTGACGTTTGGTCACACCGCTCAGAGCAGTGTGCAATTTAAAGCTTAAGAATTATTTATTTCTGGGATTTTCCATGTACTATTTCAGGTCACGGTTGATTGTGGATAATGGAAACTGTGGAAAGTGATGCTGCGGATAAGGGGTGCGGGGGGAACTACCCGGTATAAAATAAGAAGTGAAAGGTAATTTTTTTGGGGGGGGAGCGCTTGACACCACTGTACATGTGGCAAAACTTTGGCAAGGCACATTAAAAAAAAACACAAAAAAACCTTTTATTCCTGTTTAATTACTGGTCAAACATGAATTATCTATGCCCGAGAATTCTTCAAACTAATAGCATGGTCATCTTAGTTAACATTTAAAACAACAAAATCCCAGGACAACAAAAGGATTAAAAAAGCCCATGGGGTCGGCAGAAAAGATTTGCCTACACTAACAATGAGTGCATTACTGAAGTCACGGTAGAGCTAGGGTTTGAGTTAATCCTATGGTTCTACATTAAAAAAAAACACTACTGACAACGTAGGGACAACTGGCTTACTTACAGAGGGTGGCTCTGCCCTGACTGTACGAGCAGTTACCGAACTCACGCTCTGAGCCCGTCAGTGGGCAGCAGGCTGTGGTCCCAGAGATGAGTCAGCCATTCTCCGGCCCCAGAGACCGTCTGGTGGGGAAACCAGGCGCGTATACGATGAAATAAGTGCCTAACATATGGCTCTCTGCAAAAGGCACCCCGAAGGGAAGTGTCCAACCACACAGCGGGGGTGGGGGGAGGGGAGGGGTGGGGAGAAAGAGTGGCAGGGGGTTGGGCTTTTCCCAGAAGAGGTGACTCATC
>PVJD01019599.1:0-11315 GCA_004026545.1 Mormoops blainvillei
TGGAACCCAGGGGCCCTTGGGTCCCCTTGGCTTCCAGTGTGTCTCCTACAAGTTATAACAAGGGGTCTTGACATTTGCATGATGCATTTTTTATGCTCTTCTAATCAGTTCCACTCAATATGTTCATTTTCAGTTTCAACCGTTGAATCCTGCAGCTGTTCATAAGGAAATTACTCCTCGCTTTGCTCACTGAAATAATTATTATAGGTCTGCTATTTACTGCTACACAGCCCTGACACGCCTCTTCAAATCCGCTCCCCTAGGTAAGCTCCAGCGTGTCCAATTTCCCTCCGTGTCATTGAGAAGGGCACAGATGTTGCCGGCTGGCCCCACGAGGACGCCATGCAATTCCCGAGTCATATGCTCTAGTTGTCAGAAAGGAAAACTTTATCAATTAAATTTCTCCTTGTGTGACTAAGGCATCTGATGGCAGGACACATGATCTCAGTTAATCAGAGCCCACTCGGTCATTACAGAGTTTTTCGGCCTGCGAAGCGTCTTCCTGTTGTCTGACTCAGGGAAGGCGTGGAAGCTGTAGGGGGATCTTCCTGCAGCGTGCAGCTCCCGTGTGTGGCAGGGATGAGGGGCTCGCTGGCCGAGGGAGGGAGCCGAGCGGGTTGACGTCAGCTGAGATGAGCATTCTTCTGGCCTTCAGAAGCGGTCATCCTGGCCCCGACCCTCGTGTGGACCCTGACCTGGCCCAGGTCAAGCTTGCACTGCCTTCTGCTACAGTGTCCCTTGTTCGTGCTTCCTTTAGGGACACAGCTGCCTCCTCTCCTCCCTCAATCCTGGCTAAATGCCTGTGTCCTTACCGGGAATGAAAAGTTCAACTTCTTCACTCCCAACTCTGGGCATCAGAGAACAAAGCTGGGTTGTTCCTACTCCTTTCTCCACCCTCCACCCCAGCAGACACGCAAACACTCACCCCACGGTAGCTGGGAAAATCCCCAGGGGCAGTCACTCCTTGGCTTCTATTCAGCAAGTCCCCGCTTCCCCTGAGCCCCACGCTTGGTGGCGGTGTCCCTACCCCTCTCCTTCTAAGCTACCCTGCGGAGTTGGTGATAGCGTGTCCTCTCATTGGGGTCCTGCTCTCCTGACATGGGTCCCGCCTTTGCACCCTCTCACACTTCCAGGCTCTTTAGCCTCTCGCCCTGTCACGAGGAGCCTGGCCACACCGTCCTTCCAAACGTCTGATCCTAGGCTCTCTGCTCTGGGTGCGCGGGAGACGCATCTGCCCTCAAAGGAAAAGGCCATTTCTCTTCACCCTCCAAGGAGCACTCGAAAGCCTGCTCACTGTCTGATAGAGTGAAGATTTTCCCCTGAGGCCCGATAGCTGCCTGGCTGGCGGAGATTTTATCAAAGAAGTAGGATAGAGCCCATCTATTAATGCCTCAAAACATCCCCCTAGCATCCTTGAAATAATTTCCTGTTGATGTACTGGGTAAGCGCATTCCCAGCCGTGAACTTATGTAACTGAATTTGGCTCCGCTCTCAGTCCACCCGATTCCAGAAAACACAGCCTAGCCATCCGCAGGTATAATGAATTCAGACTCTCAGATCTCTGTCCTTTCAGTGAGGCATGGGCTCTAACACCCAACAGCTGGGGTCAACGTGCCACCCCCACCTGGCTATGTGACCTTGGCAGTCAGCTTCTGCCTGTGCCTTGGTTTGCTCATCCAACAAAGGATGCTAGTAATGGCATGTTCTTTGGAGGGTGGTCAGGAAAGGTTCAGTGACTGAATGCTTGTGAGTAAAGACTTGAAGAACAGCGCGTGGCCTGGGGTAAAGAATTCACTAAATGTGAGTCCTTATATCCCCTGGGACTAGCCGTTTCACTGTTTTCTCACAGCTGCTTCCTGAGAGGGGACAAGCCGCCATTATCTGAGGGCCCTAAGGAGATCCCCGCAGTTGGGACTCTCCAGGGTGCCTTTAATAAGCACGGGGTCCACGAACAGCAGGGGTGAGTTGGGCTGCTTCTTTCCTTTCGGTTAGACCATGGACCCGGTAGAATGAGGTATTTACAGACGATTCCATTTCTGACTTGATCATCCCAATAGAACGATTTTCATCTAGGCGAGCTTACTGGCCGACCGCATGAAGGGCTACTTACAGAAACGGGAAATTATGCCCTACCCGGAGAGAGAACAGACAGGTTGCCACGGTGCCCGACAGGCTTTGCAGGCCATCGGAAAGCGAAGCCAGCCAAGGTCACCGCGAAGTCATTAAGGAGTAATCAGGGTTTGTTTCTTTCTCACTTAGGCAATATTGATGGCTTCCTGAAAGGGATGGATCTCTTACTTGGTCTAGTTAGCACTAAGTAGTGGACGACACAATTTCACATGATGTCATTAGAACTTCCCTTCAGCTCTAGGAGGGTTTACAAGAGCATTCTTGTTTTCTTTTAACCAGATGTGAACATGAAGTCTAAGAGAAGTTAAGGATGTGAACTTCTTAAAAAGTAAAACAAAATAAGAAAGAAAGAAGTAGAGGGAGAGGGGGACCAAGGAAGGGAGGAAGGAAGGGAGGGAAGGAGGGAGGAAAGAAGGAAGGAAGGATTTTAAATATGATTCTTCTCTGATTTTAGTCAGGATAAGTTAGACCCTGCAGCAATAAAAATCAACCCCTTACTATTAAGAAAAGAGTCTGCTTCCATCTCTCAGATCAGTGTGACCTCTGCAAGGTTAACGGTGTAATACATAAAAGGTTTTGTTTTTTTTTCTCATGTCACAGCAGCAAGCAGGTCACTTGTTCTAGAACAAGTGATTTCCAAGGGAGATGGCAAATTTATCTGCTTTGGTCTGAAATGACACACGACTTGGACTTCAATTCCATTGGCAAGAATTAATTAGCCGATGGGCATGGGACGTGCAGCCTCCCCGAATACCCTTTGTGCGGGGGAGCACAGTGTCTGGCTTCAACGTGCGGTTTGCCTTCACCTTTGGTAGATAAAGCCCAGATTCTTCACCTGGCCACCCTCCCTGCTCCACCCCTCCCATCCGGCACCACACCACACGGAACACCTCACCGTGTTCCAAGGGGGCAAGGCTCTGTTTACCTTGGGCAGAAATGCCTTTCTCACACCTTCTTCTTTTGATATCACATCTAAGCTCAATGTCCCCCTCTTCTGTGAAGCCTCCAGGTTTGCCCAGCAGTCCAGCCCCATCACTATTCCAAGCACTTCAGGCCTCTGTGGGACATGATCCATCTCAACATGCATATCTGCCCACACACAGGAACACACGCCACATGCGGACATAAGCACAGACACACGGATGGCCAAACCGCCCCCCCAACATGTCGCTTATTTAGGAGCAGCTCTGAATCCCCCTTCCCCCTGCACAGTGACTGACACAGAGCCGTTAGATGGCCCATAAATATTTTATTGAACCAAAGAGCATATCAAGAAACAATCTACTTAAGTTTATTTGTCAGGTCTCAATAAACTCATGGGAACAGGTTAGAATGAATGGAGTCTTAATCCTTGTACTACAAGCCACTGGGTTTGGACTTTAAGGACACCATGATTTGGGGGGCTCGCCAGCACTACAGCCATGCCGCAGGGGGAGTTTGGGTAGACAGACCTTTAGACCCTAAGCAAACAGCATCCAAGGTCTGCCTGTTTCCCTTCCCACGCTGCCAGCTCTTGTTCTGCATCTGAGGCTCGGAGACCGCCCACCTCTGAGCCCCGAGCCACCAGGCAGGTGTTAGAAGGGCACATGTTAACAGTCACATCCCTGCTCTTTGTGTGTGTGTGTGTGTGTGTGCGCGCGCACGCACTACACACTTTCAGAACCACAGCACAATCCAAGAGTTTAGTGTGATGCATGGTTTCCCATTTCATTTCTTTCTCCCCCTTTCCTGTCATTTTGAATTTTTTTCCCACTGCAACCCCTAGCTGAGATCTTGATGGTGATTTCTGGACTAGGCATGCAACCTGGGAATTGTCTATGCCTTCAAAAATCCATTCTTCCAATCTCGTGTCATTATTTTTTATTATCATTAGGATGGGCTGAACCACAAAGTGTGCTTGGACTCCTATGCCAAGAGGAGAATAGCAGGAAGGTAGATTCGGCAGGGGCAGGTATCAGGCTAGAGGGCCAACCTGGCCCAGGAGACTGCCCTGCTGGGGTAACCAGGGCTGCTGAGCACAGGCCCAAGGTGGTGTGACCAACCCCGCCCAAATCCGGGAGGCGCAGGTAGGGGCGGTGCTTGGAGTCGGGTAATGCATGGCTGCATCTGTAGACCTCAGACAGGTTCTCATGGATGACTGATGAGAGCTGCAGTGATTAGTGTCCCATCCTGGGCAGGGGAGGCTTACAAGGCTGCAAGACTCACATAGCACGGGGGGGACCTCGGAATGCAGGCAAGGGAATGCAGACAAATAGAAACCAAGGCAGGTGGCCAACTCTGTCGATTGGGTGCACACTAACTCATTAGCCTTTTAAACTCTGCTGGCCAACCACTCAACTTAGATGCACAGAACATGAAGCCAGTCAGCGCAGCAACTTAGGACATTCTGCCTGGAATCCTCATGCTGAGTGGCTCCCGTGCCCCCCTTCCCCTGCCTGTCCCCCCGACAGGATGATCAGCTTCCTGCCCTGTCCTCACCTCCACTTCTGCTCTTCCCTGCGCTACCTCCCCGGGTTTCTTTGGAACCTCCTGGGTGGGCTGGAAATTGCAGATTCGCAGTGTCGGGGTCTGAGCTGAGATGAGCACTCAGGGGAGGGAGGGGAGTTTTTTCAGTCACTTTCCTCTGTTCATTAGCGCCTCCAGAAAGACAAATAAAATCCCGCAGGCTTCTTTTACAATTACGTGGGTCATCAGGAAGAATCGTTTCTTGATATTTTTATTACATAGTAATTACCCGGATTTCTTCGACCTTGTAGATATTTGAACCTAACATGACCCAAATGTTAAGTTTTCTGTATTTGAAGGGTCTAGAACTCAAAGAGCAATTTAAATGTTCGCCTCAGTTCTCGGTACTCAGCAGATGCCCCATTCGTTTGTTCAACAAACCGTTACCTGCACCCGGAGCCTCTGGGGCTTTCGGGTGATTTCTTACCTCTCTGGTCTCCTGTATTATGCGAATTCAGGTGGCATCCCAGAATGCCTTTGCCTCGAAGCTTCCAATTCATCCTGTCCATGATTAACCTGGAGGTCCTCTTGTGATCTAAGAACAAACACAAAAAGGGACTCGCATTAAAATGAATGTGGGACACTGGCATTCCTGTTTCTGGTAAAATCTGAGGGTTCACGAGCAACCGGAAAGCGGAATCAGATGGTTATGCAAATGGAGTCCCGCGCAACCCAGCTCTGGTTGGAAAGAGAACATCAGTTAAGTAGTGGGAAATGAATGTTGCTAATCGAACATTAACTCTGACCCACGGCAGTCATGATGAAATATTCCAGACCTTAGACTTCTAACCCTTTCCAGTCAGAGTAGAAAGAGCTGATGTAGTTATTTAAAGTGTCCTGGAGGCGAAACTAGGAAAGAAATGTCAGGCAGCAAATGGCTCCCCTGTTCAGCCCTGATTTGAAGGAGGTGAAGCTGTTGGATTCTGTCACTTGTGATGACGGGCGAAGGCTATTCCAGCAAAGAAGACAACTGGAGAACATTCCAGACGGGGAAGAATCTTTTCTCTTAGCAGGAAGTACTTCTAACTCGGGACAAAGACCCAGGGTGGACCGTGCCCCATTTTTGAAATAGCTGGTTTTCAGGACACTGGTCCAATTTTTAATTTATATACTAGTTTTTCGCTGATCTGTGACCACACCTAAGGTTCAGGGACGCCCCCGTCTGTCCTCTGCCTTCACGCATTCCTTTGCCAGGTGCCCTGCTCCTTTGTTTGGCTACTGCTACTCACTTTTTAGACTCACTCACATGTTAATTTTTCCAGGATACACGTTTTGACCAGACATGGCTGGCCTCTTCTCAAGTTCCCCACTCTAGTAGGTCATGTTGAAATGTTTGTCTCATAGTCTGACAGTGAAGGCATACAGGGCTGGGCAAAAGTAAGTTTACAGTTACAATACAAATAAATAATATGATCATTAATAAATAATAACACAAGAATAAACTGTTTCATGTGCTCACAGCTGTAAACCCACTTTTGCCCACCCCTGTGTGTCTTCACCATCGGACGGGGAGCTCCCGTCTTCGCCTTCCTTCTGTCGCCAAACTATTTCGAACTTTGCTGCCAGAATCTCGAAAAATGTTTGTTTCACATAATTGCACGGAATGCAAACCAGTATAATCATGTCCAGGGCAATGTGGCTTCAAGAAGAGCTTTCCCACTTCCGGCCTGAGTATCGTTTCTACACCACAATACACACGACCAGGCTCTCCCCTCTGGGCGGAGGCCTCCCCCTGGAATACACTACATGAGAGTTCACAGGATGACTCAGTCTACAACGACGGGGAGCCATCTTGGTCCATAGCCCTGCTGTCCACCTCAACAGGTCCGGGCTATGACAATACCTGCCTTCCCATTTACGTCCTCTGTTCTTCACACGGGATTCCCCGGTCGGCTCGTCCCACCAGGACCTAGTCAGAGGGGACAAGCTACACCCCTGCTCTGCACGCCTGTAATGAGATGAAAAGCTTTACAAAAATATAAACTCGAATGAACATCCCCACTTACATACTGCTTTTATCATTTTTTATTTTTTGTAATAGTAATTAATGAAAATGCCTTGTTATATATATATATTTTTTGCAGTGGAATATTAGAAATAAAGTCTACCCTTAATTGAAGACAGAATTCCCATAGCTCTAGGTGAAGCAGTTAGAAAAGGTGAATGAACATGTTAGAGTGATGATAATGTAACATGAACATGTTACCTGTGATGACGATAACTCAAGTGTATTTGCAAGGGTGTCTCCCTGCCGGTTCCGGGAAGCGTGGTGACGATTCAGATTTTCTAAAGGGGCATCATCGGGAGGAGGTGGTGGTGGGGAAGAAGCCAAGGTGAGCCCTCCTGAGCCAGCCCAGCGCTCCCCTGGGCTTCCTGCTTGACTGTTCCTGGTCGGGACCACCTGGCAGTGCCTTCTCAAGCAGCAGGCGGCAAAACGCAGGGAGAAGTTGGAGCCACCTCCTGAACGAGCGGTTCCCAACCTTTCAGACACGGTTGCCTCCCCAGGGCCTCCAAGCCCCCGACTGAGTTTCATTCCCCAAGTCTAATGAAGGGACCCAAAGCTTTGTAGTCTGGCCCCGCCCGTCTCACTTTCAATCTGTTGCTCCCTGGGTTACGCGGTGACTCATCATCGGCGGAGTGAGACGGTTTCAGATCTCCGCGCCTGGTACTTGCAAGCCACCTCTGCAAAGTAATGAGGCTGCTCACGGCCTCAGAGGATGCGTGCTGAGAATGGTTGGTGGCACCCAGGTCTCAGTGACAAGACAACACAGCTTCCTTTCCTGCTCGCTGAGGACAGAGGCTGAATTATAACCTTTCTGAGCCTTCATTTCCTCCCTTGGGAAGGAAGATATATTTGTTCTTTCCTGTGTTTGAGATCTTCATCCACAAGATCACAGGAATAACGATCATAAAATGAACCCTGAAAATGTAAGGGGTCCAGAAAGCTCTGTGATCCCTGGGCCAGATGGTGTAGATACATCTTGTGTGACATTTAGGACAACTGTCGTGTGGATGCCAGACAGGGCTTCAGCGTCCATCCATTCAAACCCACATTGACCTTTCACTCAGCCGGCGGCAACAGTCACAAAACTGACCCAGCTCCAAAAACCCAGCTTCAGACAAGTTTTGGGTCAGAAGGACAATGAAGATCTGATTCCCACTTGAAAATGGAAAGCAAATGAGGCAAATTCAACACCTCCGGCCTGAAACTGGAGCAGGAAACGTTGCAGTTGGCGGGGCATGGGCTTTCCAGTTGAGCAAAACCATGTTCAAACCTCAGCTGCATCACTGATGAGCCAGGTAGTCCAGGCTACTTCCCTGAACCCCATTTCTTCCCTGTAAGATTGAGGACAGGGACGCGTCACCCGTCGGGTGGGGAGGATGGAGAGAGCAGTAAGTGAAGCATCTCAGACAGTGTTTGGCTCATGACAATCAATTGACAACAAACATTTACCGATCCCCTACTTTGCAGCACAAACTAAGTCAAGTGCCAGGTTAATAGAGTTGCTCAAATAACATTTGTTCCCATTCACCACACGATTGACAAAGACCCTTTAGACACTTTTTCTTGCAGTTTCCAGGACTCGGCTGGGAAAGGGGATCATCATCCTGTGGGCTTGGGGGAATCATGTCTTCCTCTCCAGACCTGTCTGACCTAACCAGTTCCAACTAGAGTCACCCAACTAAATGTCCTGTGTTTCCTGAGATGATTCCCATTTCAAATACCCTTTTTGAGGATACTTCTCAGTACCAGGCATCCCACTCATATTTATTAAGCACCTCCTACAGGGAAGACAGAATGCCACCCTGGTATGGTAGCCCAGACCTAATGCCTGCCCCCCTGGGCATCATTTTGGCCCAGAAACCTATCCTTTGGAGTCTAAATCCCATGTTGGAATTCTCTGGTCTGAAGAGAGCTGATGTCACGGCATGGCCTCAGTAACTCGAGGTTGAAAACAAATTACCCATGAAACCACAACCACGTAACTGTCATTGGTCATTGAAAAAATTCCAAATTGCACCTGTTCTACTCTGTATTGAGCATCTGGCTGGATTATTTCCTCATATGACTACTAGGGAGCATGTAAACCCCAATGATATTCTGAATGTGGTGTGGGGACACCCCCAGTACCTGGGTGGAGTGCCTGGGAGTTTAGGTGAAATTCCAATAGAAAAATAGCATGAACAGGGTGAATTTGAGTATTGCTTTTAAAAGGTTATGGGCTACTTATAAATCACTCCTCGAGGCTCTCTGCCACCGTGAAACTGAGGGAGGGGACAAGCCAACGTTCACCGGGTGTGCACTACGCTTCAGGCACCGCACGAGAAGCCTCCATTGTCATTGTGGTGTATGTCCATCACAAGCATCCTGAGGCAGATTTTACTTTTATCTTCATTTTATAAATGAGAAAATAGGCTCGGAGAGCTTATCACTTACCAATGTTTCCCACATCTAGCAAGAAGCAAGGAACCTGACCTCCAGTCAGGCTGGTGACAAAGTCTCCCCACTTCTATGCCACATCACTCACCTCACTGTGATGCTCAAATGCCTCTGACCTTGTTTTCTCAGTTCCCATAATTTTCCAGATCCTAGTATTATCCTGGGCTTGTGTGTGTGTGTGTGTGTGTGTGTGTGTGTGCATGTGCGCGCACACATGTGTGCACAGGTAAGAATGCTATGAATAAATGAAAAACACTCACAACTAAATGTTTTCGTATGTCATGACCCTACTTGATGAAGCAGGATTTATGCCTGGCTGAGTATAATTTATACACTCTCCCTTGTAGTGCCAACATCTTAACACTGTAGACAATTAATTGATGTTGAATGAATTAATAAACAAATAAATAAATGTGGCTCTTAGGAAGACTCCAGAAAGCAAGAGTGGGGACTTCCTCCATCTCTGGAAATTTCCTGAAGACTATGGGGTCAGGTGAGATTGTCTTCCAACAGAAAACTCTAGAATAGACTCCTGGTCAAAATGGTGGTATAGACAGACAAGGCTTGCCTCCTCGCACAGCCACATCAAAATTACAACTATACTGTAAAACAGCCAGCCTCAGAACTGTCAGAAATCGAGTTGCATGGAAGTCTGACTACTACAAAATTAAAGAAGCCATATCCATCCAGACTGGTAGGAGGGGCTGAGATGCAGAACAGGCTGGTCCCACATCCACGTGTGGTGGATAAAAATTTGGGAGGGATATCTCAGGAGTGAGGAGTCCCAGCCCCATACCAGGCCCCCCAGCCCAGGGTTCTACTGCCTGGAAGATAAGTCCTCATAACTTCTAGTTGCAAAAACCAGCGGGGACTGAGTCAGTGGAAGAAACTTTTGGAGTCCCAAGCAGTTCCTCTTAAAAGAACCCACACACAGACTCACTCAGACTCCCTCCCTCTGAGCTCCAGCTCAGGGGTAGCAGCTCAAAAGGCACCAGTGGCATACAAGGAGGAACTGAAGTGTCAGGTATCAGGGCAAGAGCTGGGGCATAGCTTTCTCCCAGACAGAAAGGCGGTCAGAGGCCATTGTCCCTTTTCTGAACTCTCCCCTCCACCCACAGAGCCATAGAGCCAGCAGAGAGGTGCCATATATCAGACTCCCTCAACCTGGCTAACACCATTTGCTCTGCCTTGGAGATCCCCTGAGACTGTCCCACCCAATGTCTGGCCCACCCGAGCTATTAACAATGACTTTTCCATATGAATGGCTGGTCTTCACATGCTCATGCTTCACAACTTCTTAAATCCTCTCAAACAAGCAACAGGTGGTCTCAGTGAGACCCCAGCCACTGTACCTCTTGCTAAGTGGCCCCAGGCCCGGCACTAGCAGCAGCCAGCCTAGGTTCACATCTTGGCTTCTCCTGGGAATCTCCAAGCCCAGCTCAAGTAGCAGCCATCTGAGACTGCTTTATAGCTCAGGCAGGGTGGCCCAGGGCAGAACACAGGTGGGGACTGACTGCAGGCAGCTAATGAAAGGGGAGCATGAAGAGCGAATAATCTGGAGAAAATGTGACTTCTAGTTCAAAAGTACCTGAGTTTATTTGATCCAGTCTCCTCCTCCTTCCAATTCTTATCCAAAAGGCCTTCAGGGTCATTTTAGTTGAAAGCAATTTTGTTTGAGAAATAGAATATAGCTGAGGTTGACCCCCTCCTGCTGGAAAATCAGAGGAACCTCTAGAAGGTGTGGGCCTGTCAGGTGTTCTGAAGTCAGGGCAGACAGACCCATTCACTCTGAAGCAGGTATTTAATGTGAAGTAAGAGTGGCCCCCAGCCCAGGGGAGGGGAGGCTGGCCCCAGGGCTTCCATAGCAGAGTCTAGAGGGGGGAGCAGGGCAGGCCTCCAGCGAGCAAAATTCCGCTGGAAGTTCACCCAGCGCTGCAGACCTCCCAGTGGAGGGTGGCGGCCAGCTGCTATCTCCCCGCGGAGGGGCATGAGCAGCTGGGCAGGGCCGAGGATGGTGCTGAGGAGACAGAGCTTAGGAAGGAAAACAACCAGCTCCCACTCCTTTCCTGACACCCCACTGTCACCGGCAGACTAGTGTGCCTCCTTCCTGGTCTGCTCCCAGATGCTTCTCCCCCCACTCACCACTGAGGTCTGGATTTCTGATCCAGAAAAGGAGCATCTTCAGTATCCTGACCCTTCTGTCCCTTCTTCCTCTAAGGCTGAAAGACTTCCTGAGAGA